>JAJLXZ010000038.1:0-80595 GCA_030571575.1 Kazachstania viticola
GTGCAATTGGTGATATTCTGTTTAGTTTGATTAATAATAGTAATATCAATTATATCCGAAAGCAATGGTTGTTTCGGTGCTTTGTAATGTCCAAATTTATCTGAATTGTAAAGATTTTACACCTCTAGTAATGACTTTCATGTCATCGACAGCTTCCGTAGCTGTGTTGTCAATTGTGACAGTGTCTCCAATATTCACAACATGAAAAAGTGAAAAACTTTTTCTCGCGTCACATATCTTAATGACACAAATTAATTTATGATAGAATAATGTCATGGAATAGTAGAATTAGATAATAACATTAATCCAATGTATATTCAAGATAACAGTGAAATAATACTCCTTAGATGGTGTTATTTCTAATCAAAGCTGCTATAAATTCTACGATCTATATCTTATAGATATAATTTAGTACTTCTAGTTGAAAAAATATACTTGAACTCCTTAACACTATACTGCAAATTTGCTATACAACATCCATGTAGTTTCTATAACTTTCAAGAGAATATGATTTTATGAACCAGGTTTTTACATACGATACTGAGTTGTTTATAGTAAGTACTAAAGGTACTTACTATAAGGTATGAAGATATAGATACCCTTGCAAAAAACTCCTGAATTATGGACTTAAACTTCTAGGCTGTAAATATTGATTACTTTTTTAGAAAAATCGTAGTAAAAAGACTTATTTGAAGTAGTTTAATAATAGACATATATCTGTATAAAAAATTTCGCTCGGAGAAATAAGGAAGTGCAGTTCAAACTGCTAATTTCTAGACGTCAATCCAATATGTTGTAGATGGCATATGTTCTATTCTTTACTAAAAAAGGGTACTTTATTTTCAAAGGCGTAAGTTCAAGAGAGAAAAAAGTAAAACTGTCAAAATCATTTGAAAATTTCTTGTATATACTAATTGAAAAAGAATATAAGCCGTGCACCTATTTGTACGGCTAGAGTACTACGTGAATGCGTTTTGTTTTCACATATATATTAGGAATTATTTAATAATCGTATGAATTCTTTCAAGAAAGACTTTTGCAATTACTATGGCATAATTATAAATAGAATTATCATACATCTTATTCAAAACCTCCTACTTTCTTCTTTTTCTTCTTTACTCTTTGTGACATTCTCGGTTGAGAACCAATAAGATCACCAGATTGTGCAGATTGTGTAGGTATGCTTGACATCAAAGAAAAAGCTGGTGTCATAGTATCTGGTAATACACTACCAGTATCAATCCCAGATAAAGTGGAAGATAATGAAGCTTTCTCTGGTTGGGAGGAACGCATGGAACTATTTACTCTTGATATACGTTTTGTTTGATTCCGAGGATTTTTTCTTCTATCGTTAGTGTGAGATGATTTGATTGTTGGAATTTGTGCTTGACTGTCAAGCACAAATTGAGGTTGGCTGGTAACCGGGATGTTGTTTCTAACATTGTCTAAATCACCACCATCGCCGTCATCAATATCATACGTTTCCCACAAATCTATTATACTTTTATATGGCTTTGATAGCTCATTGTACGTCTCCTGATATTTCTTTTCATATCCTCTGGGTTTAGAAAACTTCAATAAACTCCAGATTATATTTTTAACGATTTCTCTGGTCAAGAATTCAGACTCATCGGAGATTGATATCCAGCATTCGTTGAGCTTATCATAAAACATATTAAGGTTTTCTGTATGCTCCTGCAATATAATGCTGAACATGGCTTTTAGATCAGTAAAATCAATTCCATAGCTCTTATAATACTGAATAAACTGTTCTAAAAAAGACGTAAACTCACGCAAATTTTCAAAATATGAAGGAAGGGTTGTCATTTGAACAATTGATGTCGTCATATGTTTGAAAGAAAATATACTATTCTCTTTTTCCAGATAAGAATTCATTGATTCTGACAAGCGATATCCATAATCTTGAAAGACATCAAACTCTTGATCATGTGTATATTGGTTGCTTTGTTGAAATGATGGTATACGAAGAATATTAGCATTTAAATTTTGGATTTGTTCGGAGAAAATCATGTAACTTTTGTTCTTGTGATATTGTGATGGTGAATCGTGGGTTTTAGAAGTTCTTGAAACAAGCTCATTGTCAAATGAAAAATTCGAACCTAAAATATTTATTATTGATTGCTCATGACTGGGTTTAACAAAAATGTTGAATTCTATTTTATCCATAATAGGATTTGAATTCTCAATTGTTTCATCTAGAAAAGAGAGAGATTCAATTCCTTCATTTTTAAAAACAGGCTTAAGTATTAATGACTCACCAATGGATTGAATAAAATTATCTTTACTCACATTGAATAAATGAACATACATCTTATTATGTCTTTTGGAGGTTAAAAATACAAAAAGAAAAACCCCTTCATAACAATTAAGTTTTTGATACGATAACCTATAGGTAGTATCATCATTTTCTAGATTATGCTTCCACGAAATATTTCTTGAAAGAGTCCTATCCTTACCACTTTTTAAAATAATAATTTCTTTAGATGTTAAAAGGATGGTAAATTTATCATCAATTTTTTTTATATCTAGTAATTTTGACCAGGTCTTTGCGTCTACTACTCCACACTGCCAATTTTGTATAAAATCAAGTTCAACAAGTTTTGAAGTATCCATTAAGAGTAATCTCGAATAATGGGTCGACCAGACTATCCTTTTATTTATCGCAGTTTCTTCTGGATCAAATATTGTTCCTCTATTGTCAGTATCCAGTACAATTTTATTACTATCATTATATCTTCCTAAAATTTTACCCAGGCTCCAATTACCTCTTGTGTCAATAATTGCAAACTGAAACATGTCCCACGGGTTAAATGAAATATCTACAAAAGGAAAATCAGCTAGCTTAGTAAAATCTATTGGTTCCATTAATGAGTAAGTAAAATTTGAATATTTAGAATTCAAACTAAGAATTTTAATAACAAAGAAAGCTTTTTCAGTAATAACACCAATAAAATCAGGATATCTTGCCATATCATTCGATAGAGTTGGTATTACTATATTTTTGATTTTAGAATGCAGCTCAATTGTAGTTATTTCGTTATCATTTGTTATGGAGTAGTTGGAGTGAGCAGATCCTGATGATTTTTGCAATGTAGCCACACTTAAGTTAGAAGCAGAAATACCTGAACTGAATGCTATGATAGGTACTTGTTCAATATTATTTCGAAGATCTGCGGTTGTTTGAATATATCCAACTGTAAAGGTATTAACGATAGATGGATCAAATGTATTTATGTGATTTTGATTTACGGGTGCTTTTGCGGTCGTTTGTTCGTCTATAAAGGAGTCTGATTTTGTTATGGTAGAAACTAGGTCTCGAGGAATATATTCAAAATGAGACATAGTCGGTGAGTTATAATGCAAATCATATAAACTGGGCTCCTTCTTATTAATATTTCGGTAGACTTTCAGTCGCGGTTCTAATACAGAAGGTCCTAAAGCTCCCCATTGTAATTTTGAGAGAAAAGAATCTCGAAGATTTTCTTCAGTTATTTCATCCTCCTCTAGTATATCATCACTCAATAATCCTGAGTCACTAATCAAATAATCCTTACTCATTTGATCTTGTTTCTGATTTATCACTTTTGGAACAGTATTTGTATTTGTAACAAGTAACTTTGACGAGCCTAACTGTAACTGTTGTAGATTCTTTAAATCATAGTTTTCACCTTGCAACCACTTGCTTCTCTCTCCGGAGCTAACATCATCCAAAGATGTGTCTATATATCCTTTAAGATGCTTTTCATTTTTTGTAAGATATATACTTGGGCCATCGAAACCAATCCCCAATTGTGTCCCAATATCTCGTCTACTCGGAAGACTCTTCTCATCCATTCTATAATCTTTTCAGATTATCCGTTAAAATAGCTTAAGTATCCTTAGAGTCAGAGGAGATGAAGTATAACTTTTCGAGCTTCTTACGTAAGTTATTAAAGAATCTACTGAACTCATCTCATCAATTTTCAGTTTGATCCAAATTTTAACGTATATTTTTTTTTAAAAATTTAGAGTAGCCGAAAAATACCTATTAATCCTATGAAATTACCTGTGAAACATAGAATACTGAGAGTGTGTAAGATTATATATTACTAAATAAAAGAGTATCGTTTTATCTGGTTAAGCCTTTTGTTTGAGCTTAATTAATATATATTTAATAAAGAGTCATAATATTATTATTTAGTTTATGTCACATAAAATAACATATAAAAGGTCGAATTGATCTAAGCTGATTTCGAAGGATCCTCCTCGAATCTTAAGTCCCAGTTGATCTTAGGCCCTAATTTTGGAAGAACTTCAGCGACACTTTGAACATCCTTATCACCTCTTCCTGAGATATTAATTATTAAATGTTGGTCAGCCTTCATTGTTTTAGCTAACTGAACAGCGCCGAAGACAGCATGCGAAGATTCCAAAGCTGGAATTATACCTTCAAGCTGCGATAATAATTTGAAACCTTCAAGAGCTTCAGCGTCAGTGGCAGCCACAAATTCAGCACGGCCAGTGGATTTCCAGAAAGCCAGTTCTGGGCCAACACCTGGATAATCTAAACCAGCAGAAACGGAATGGGTATCATGAACTTGACCATCAGTATCTTGTAAAACATAGGTTTTAACACCATGGAAGACACCAGGTCTACCGGCTGTAAGAGTAGCAGAATGGAAATCTGTATCAACACCGTCACCACCAGCTTCAACACCAAGTAATTTAACACTGATATCTTTTTCAAATGGGGAGAACATACCAGTGGAGTTAGAACCACCACCAACACATGCAACAATAGCATCAGGCAATTTACCATTATTTAATTCGGCAAATTGTTCTTTAGTTTCATTACCAATAACACTTTGGAAGGTTCTAACTAGAGTTGGATATGGATGAGGACCAATAGCAGAACCGACGACATAATGAGTAGTTTTTAAATTTGAAACCCAATTTCTGAAAGCTTCAGAGGTAGCATCTCTTAAAGTCTTAGTACCATTAGTGACAGCAACAACTTCAGCACCTAATATTCTCATTCTAAAGACATTTAGAGCTTGACGACGAACATCTTCAGCACCCATATATACAGTACATTTTAAACCAAATTTAGCACATGCTGTAGCAGTAGCGACACCATGCTGACCAGCACCAGTTTCAGCAATGATATTAGATTTACCTAATCTCTTGGCAATCAATACTTGAGCCAAAGCGTTATTGATCTTATGAGAACCAGTATGGTTTAAATCTTCTCTCTTTAACCAGATTTGGGCACCACCACAGTATTCAGTTAATCTTTCAGCTCTGTGTAATGATGAAGGACGACCAATGTAAGAATATAATGACTTAAATTCTTCCCAGAAGGTAGGATCAGCAACTGCATCATCAAAAGCCTTTTCTAGCTCTCTTAAACAAGCATGTAAAGCTTCTGGGACGTATTGACCACCAAAATCACCAAATCTTACTGGATGATTATGTTTTTCATCGAAATCGTCACCGGAATTCTTGGAGTCTTTGACATTATTTATAGATTTTTCATGCAAAACAGTAAATTCATCTTTAGTCAAAACTTTATGCTTTTCACCAGCTAAAATTTCTTCAACATAGTTCTTTGCTGTTTCATAACCTTTACCAACTGGAGCTTGTCCACATAGAGTGACAATCTTAGAACCAATAACAACACCATCAGCTAAGGAACCTACAGCTTTATAGTGGTCCCTTGTGGAGACACCAAAACCTACAGCAAGAGGGATATCTTTAGTGTATGTCCTTACTCTTGAGATAAGTTCATCTAAATCATTAGAGACAGAAGTTTGAGCACCAGTAGTACCCATTCTTGAGACAACGTATACGAATGAACTGGCAATCTTAGCTAGAAGTTCTAATCTTTCATTTGTTGTGGAAGGAGCAACTAATGGAATTAAACTTAAACCACTGTTGTCTACGTATTTTCTAACTTTTAAAGCTTCTTCTGGAGGTAAATCAACAATAATAAAACCATTGGCACCTGCAGCGGCAGCGTCTTGAATAAATTTTTCTTCACCATAGTTTAAAATTGGATTGAAGTACCCCATTAGAATAATAGGAACGGTAACACCTTCATCTCTAGCTTTCTTAACAAGTTCTAAAGTTTGAGGAAGAGTAACGCCATTATTTAAAGCAACTGTATTGGAAAGTTGAATAGTTGGACCATCAGCGATTGGATCAGAGAATGGCATACCTAATTCGATGACATCAACACCACCATCTTGGAAACCTTTAAGAATAGGAATTGTCTCGTCAACGGTTGGATAACCGGCAGTCATGAAGGTGACTAATGCCCTTCTGTTTTCAGCCTTGGCGGCGGCGAAAGTTTGCTTTAAATGTTCAGACATAGCTAATATGTATATCTATAAGTGTTTATGCTTGTTATGAACGGAATGTAGTTGTGATATAGAGATAATACATAGAAGAAAGACATAATTATATCGTATTTGAGGGCAAAATAAGTAGAGCCTTTTGTATCGAAAAAAGTGAAAAAAAAATATTCGGCGAAAAAGAAATTTCTGCAATTTTTGGCATCGGTCTTATTATTACTCATCGCAGAGCCTTTGACACATTTGATAGATCTCTTGAGGGTGTGACAGAGGCAGCCGGTTAGTGTCAGTTGAAGGATGCTCAGAGAAAGTCCATGTTAAGGGAGCTCAGGTCAAAATTGTTGAGGTCTAAATTGGCAAAGGCCTGGTTTTGGTTTTGATTTTGATTCTGGTTCTGGTTTTGGGTCTGGTTTTGACTTTGATCTGTGGTGCTATTTAAGTTCATGCTGAGAATATTTGCGGGGGTGATGTTGTTCAGGTTAAGGCCACTCGGCTGCATTGGAATTGGGGTATTGTTACTTCGAGTGTCCGTGTTAGCAACTGCACTTCCTACATTTATCTGTGCACCTGGGGACATTATGCTACTACTCATTGTTGGAGACATGACTTGACCATTTCCTAGAATCTGTGCAGACTGCATTGAAAGTGTAGGGTTCATTGTAGTTGCAGAGAGAGGAGTCTGTACATGCTGTTGTATGTTCACGGGTGTTTGTACGTTAGAAGTAGACCTGCCAGAGTTCGCGTTATTGTTAGAAGTGTTATTGCTCTTCAGAGTGGATATGGAGCCAGTCTTTTTTGGTTGCCTCTGTTTTCTTGGTTTCTTCGTGGCACTGTTATTATTAGTATTAGCATTATTGTTATTATTAATATTATTACTATTATTAACATTAGAGGGAGAAATATTGCTACCCATATACATTGTGGATGCTGGTAATGTAGTTGATACTGCAGCAGTACTACCTGGCGTACCAGCTACACTACCTGGTGTGTTTGCTGTCTTTGAACCACTTCTCTTGCTTGTACTTGTAGAGGATGCTGTGGTATGGAAATTTGTTAGAGTATTAGCTTTTGAGCTCTCTAGATCCCTCCTTAAAGTCTCTAATGGAATATATCTCTTATCACTATGTTCAGCTGTATATTCATCTATTGTGTTAAGTAATGGGTAAATGTCTTGGAAAGATTTCGAGAGATGCTGTATACTGTTGTGAATATTAAGTACTGTACTCTTGACTACAGTGTAATTCTCCTGTGGGGAAGCGTTTCGAAACTTATCTGAATCCATAGTGGCCATTGTATGTAGAAATTCATTGAGCTGTAGCCTGAGGGGCAGCAGAGTCTTCTTTATCTCCTGCAGGGAGGAAGATATTAACTGTTTGGAATCACTATCTGAAGCGAGACGAGACTCAAGTTCTTCAAGTCGCAGAGACACTGTAAGAACTTGTTGCAGTTGAGTGGACATGGAATAGTACTGTAGATCTTCTTGCTATATATTTCTTGAGTTTCAACAAAGTGCTTTGCAAGTTTCACATGTCCACTCAATTATTTTTATCTTTTTTATTTGGGAAAAGTAGGAATAATTTCCCAATGCACGTGATTATTTAAGCGTATATGCTAGTGAACTAATAGATTTAACTGGAATAGATGTTTATTCTTTACAGAGAAGTGAAGATGCTTAGACATTGTTTGAGCACTACAGGTAGGAGATGGTTATACTCTGGACCACTAGATGTTATTTTCTTTGGTAGTGATCGCTTCAGCAGTTACTCGCTGAGAACTATAAAGGCATTAATGGATGATAAGGGACCGGTGGATGAACTTACTGTGATTGCAAGGAGACCTAAATGGGTAGGCAGAGATCGCTCGATGTTAAGGTATCCACCAGTTTATGATACCGTTAAGGAATTGGGTCTAGAAGGCTCTTTGATTGAATGTGACTCGAATGATGAATTACTTGAGAAGGTATCTCCATTGCTTCTAAAAAATAAGAGGAGAACCAATGGTATGGAAAGCAAGACATTACTTCTTGCTGTGTCTTTTGGAATGTTGATTCCATCTGCTTTGATAGAATCTTCTGACTTCTCATTGAACATACACCCATCATTGTTACCACGATATCGGGGTAGTTCACCTATTCAATACACATTATTGAATAATGACAAGGTTACAGGTGTCTCTATCCAGACTTTGCATCCTACAAGGTTTGACCATGGTAAGGTAATCTGTCAGAGTAAGGAACTCAATGTGGAATCTTTGCTACAAAACTGTGATAAAAATATCTCTGGCCCTTGGAAGAGTTTGAGGCTCACCGAAAAGCTAGGTGAGGTAGGGGCTTCCTTATTAAAAGATTTATTATTGGGTAGAAATTCCACAGAAGTAAGCAAGAAATACGAATCCAGTTTGGCCCCACGAATCTCTTCAAAGGATAGAAAGATCAATTGGAATAATTCTAAGCATACAGCAACGTATTTAGAAAACATGATAGACACACTTGGGCCAATATATACTTTCAAGCAGGCTCAACCAAAACGATCCCAAGATATCATGTATAAAAGAATCATTCTACACAAGGTCTCTTGCAGGGAAAATCTCCTTAGTACTTTAATGAGCCCAGGACAATTTATATACGACGCTGAAAGCAAGACAATACTGATATGCTGCAATGATCCAAACCTGCTATTGGAGGTACAGAAGCTTCAGTTCGAAGGTGGCCCTATCGAAACTAGCAGCCAGTTCATGGGCAAATTACGTAAACGCTGTGGCCAGGATTGGGCACAAGACTATAAATTCACATCAACAATTCCTTAATGCTCTTTTGTCATCTATAACCTTCTGCAACTTCTAATCAGAGGTTCTTCACTGCTATGAATTTTCTTCGTTATTTTTTAAATTTTTTTTTTCGTTCTGCCATCATAAAACTCAACAATTTTCTACTGCAAAAGGCTGTATAGATTCAAATCATTACAAAGTGGAATATTTATCTACATTTCTCAAAAAATAGGTGAGTAACGTTTACATAGGGCAATGGCAGTTGACAATGTAAATCGGAAATCTTCCAAGGATCTGGAGGAGAAAAAATCTCATCATGACTTTACTAAATATAAATACGAAGAGCCCCCCTTCTACAGGAAAGTAGTTTATGATTTCATCCTATGGTTACTATCCAATATATTCCATTGTTTCTTTCGTGAAATAAAAACTAGAGGTGCTTTTAAAGTACCTAAATCAGGACCTATAATCTTTGTTGCAGCTCCTCATGCAAACCAATTTGTTGATCCGGTCGTCCTGATGGAGCGAGTTAAGATAGCTGTAAATAAAAGAGTGTCATTCTTGATAGCTGAAAAATCTTTGCAACAACCAGCAATTGGATTTCTAGCTAGATGTGTAATGACAATTGGGGTTGTGAGACCACAGGACAATTTAAAAACAGTTAAAGATGGGAAGATTACAGTTGATCCGGATAATTTCAAAAGAATAATTGGTCACGGAACAAAATTTTTATCTACTTGTAAACCAAGAGGCTTACTGGGGTTACCTAAATCTTTAGGTAATGCTGAAATCCAATCCATTGAAAGCGATACTGTGCTATATTTGAGGAAAGAATTCAAAATGAACAAAAGTGAAGTTAAAATGGTACTTACAGAGGGGACCACATTCAAATTCGCAGAAAAGGTTGATCAATCCTTAGTATATCACAAGGTTTTTGAACATTTGGCAAATAACGACTCCATTGGTATCTTTCCTGAAGGTGGTTCTCATGATAGAACGGACTTGCTACCATTGAAAGCAGGTGTTGCTATAATGGCGTTAGGTTGTATGGATAAACATGAGGATGTGAATGTGAAGATTGTGCCTTGTGGGATGAATTACTTCCATGCACATAAGTTTAGATCTAGATGTGTTGTGGAATTTGGTGACCCAATTGAAATATCGAGAGATCTTGTAGACCAATACCGTAAACCCGAGACGAATAGAGACGCCGTGAAGCAATTATTAGATAATATCACTGAAGGTCTGAAATCAGTAACTGTAAGTTGTCCTGATTACGAAACTTTAATGGTGGTACAAGCAATGAGAAGACTGTACTCTACCCAATTTCCTAATAAATTACCTTTAGCTATGGTTGTAGAAATGAATAGACGATTAGTTAAGGGGTATGAAACATATAAAGATGAACCTGAACTAAAAGCTTTGAAGAGGGATATACTAAAATACAATGCTGATTTGAATCATTACAATATTCCTGATCATTTGATAGAGACTGCACAAGTAAATTTCGCCAAGAATTTGAGTTTGCTAATCTTTAGATCTATAAGAATCACTATTATGCTAACACTTGCATTACCGGGAATTATCTTATTCTCTCCGGTATTCCTTCTATCGAAGAGAATATCACAAGAAAAAGCAAGAGTTGCCCTAGCAAACTCTTCAGTAAAAATAAAAGCTAATGATGTAATTGCTACGTGGAAAATTTTAATTAGTATGGGTGCAGCTCCTTTACTTTACATTTTTTGGTCTAGTTTAATAACATACTATTTCAGGCACTCTACATTCAACAAAATTGTTATATTCGTAGTCGCTTATATAGCCAGTGTTGTTGTGACGTATTCTGCCTTAATTGTAGGGGATATTGGTATGGATATCTTAAAATCTCTTAGACCACTATACCTTTCATTGACATCTCCAAACGGATTAAAACACTTACAACGAGAACGTAGGGAATTGACAGAAAGAATCATCGAAATAGTGAATATTTTTGGCAAGGAATTGTTTCCAGATATTGATACATTCGAATACAATAGCAAAAAAGATATTGAAGAAAAAGAAGATAGAAAGACAAAAGAATTGAAGAGAAGAAGGATGCTTCGTAAGAAGAAACTAAAAATGAATGCACTTTCTGAGATGGAACAAAGAAAAGATTCTGAAACTACAGAGGAATCCGATGCTATCTCGCTGGTGAACAGTGACAATTCTCTTTCAAACATACCTCTATTTTCAGCCGTTACTCCAATGACAAGTAATACAACTACGGGAGAGACAAGCTCAGAATTTGAATTAGATTCTGAAAACGAGGATAGTATTACGGCAAACAACGTCTCTAGCAAGATCCAAGAAGCTATAATGAGAAAGAGAAATGACGATACCTCAAATGCAAATATGTAGCTATGTAAATAAAGCAACAGTAAATAAAAAAAATAAATCGAAAAAAACTTATACAATCAAACTATACAAAAAGGCAAAAAAAACCACTTACACATACAAATATAACAGATATTGATCTAGTTACAATATATTCACACTATGGAACTCTCATCGACTGCTCCTACCACAACTAAAAGAGATTACTATGACATTATAGCGGGACTATCAGCATTTGAGAAATCCCATGAAGTAACGTTAACAACCGAAGAACTAATCGAGCTCACAGCTCCCAAACCTGAGCCTCTTGACAACAACAAGAATAAAAAGAGAGTACCTGTCCATGGTTACCTGGGCGGTAAAATAGATCTTACAGAAGCTAGCAATGCAAATTACGACTTATCACATACTTTATTAGGAGGTTATGTCCCCAGGAAACAGCTTGAATCACTTTCAAGCATTGACTTTGCTCATTACTTCCATAAATCCCTTGAATGTGAGGATGCTCTTCAGATATACGATCTCTTCATGCCCACGGCGACCAAAGTCAATATGATTTTGAACAGTAATGGGAATGCTGCCTCCGATAACAGTTCAACGCAGAAAACCCGCAAAGTTGTTATCTGCAACCGTTGCAAAAGCACCTTTCGTGGGGATTCAAGACTGCAGCTGCTCAGGCAACACACATGCAATTCTGCCCTCCCATAAGAGTGCCATATCAGTGCTGCAATACCTGTTTAATACCTTTATAGTTCACTATATAATGTTATCCGTGTGTAGCGATACGCAGGCCGGTTAACTCCAATAATTTCCTCCCTTTTCCAATTTTGAAATTTCAAAAGAGATTTTAAGCTCAAGACCAATACAGATATACTTGATATTAGGGAGAAGGGATAAAGGTAAATTGACATTACAAGCTCTTTTACACTAGTGCTACCATGACTGTATTTATTGGTGTTTATAGAGCTATTTATGACTACGAACCGCAGACTCCTGAGGAGTTGTCTATAAATGAAAATGACATCCTTTACCTCCTGGAGAAATCAGACGTTGATGAATGGTGGACTGTAAAGAAGAGGGTCCTAGGATCTGATGCTGATGAGCCAGTTGGACTCGTACCTTCCACATATGTGGAAGGAGCTTCTGTCATTTCTAAAGTTAAGGCACTATATGATTACCAAGAGGTACAAAATCCAGATGAAGAATTAATGTTCTTGGAGAACGATACTTTCGATGTTTTTGATGATAAGGATCAAGATTGGTTATTAGTTATGTCTCATAAGTCACAGGAGTATGGTTTCATCCCGGGTAACTATGTTGAACCTACTACTGATGGAGCTACTCAAACCGGCCAAGAAAATGCTGCTATCGCTAATATACCAATTGCCGCTGCAACAACTGCCACAACTACAACTAATGTTGATGTATCACAATTTTTACCTCCTCCTCAAAGAATTGATAGAAATAAATCAGAAGAAAAAGCAAAGCATGGTGATAATGAATATTTGGAACCTGCACAAGAAGAAGAGAGAAATAGGGCACAAAATCATGAAGAAGAAGAAGAAGCTCCACCTCCTAAACCTATGAGACCAACTTCTGCGGCTGCTACATCTCCGCAAAGAGATGAATATACAAATAGATCATCATATCATGGAGATGATGACTATCGAGAAAATAGATTTTCTTCTCATGATGCACAAAATGATTATGATGACTACAATGATAATGATAACGATAATAATTACAACACAGAGTACCATTCTTGGAACGTTCAAGAAATTGAAGGACGCAAAAAATATAAAGCTAAATTAGCTGTAGGTAATAATAAGATCAGTTTCGTACCACAGAAGGGAGAACCACAAGAATGGACAATAGATAAACTAATATCCTATGATAACGAGAAAAAGCATATGTTCTTGGAATTTGTCGATCCTTATAAGAATTTGGAACTGCATACAGGAAATAATGATACCTGTAAAGAAATAGTATCAATTTTAGGAGAGTTCAAAGGAGCATCTCGTGATAAAAGTCTTCGTGAGGTGGAAAATGCATCAAAAAGTAAAAAGAAAGCTAAGATTCTTTTTGATTTTATTGGTGAATCTCAAGACGAATTAACAGTTAGAGAAGGTGATTCCGTTTATATTCTTAATGATAAAAAATCAAAAGATTGGTGGATGTGTGAACTAGTTGATTCTGGGAAAAGAGGTGTTGTTCCAGCCCAATTCGTGGATGTTATGAAGGATAAACATTCGTCAAGTGGTTTGTTTAATTCTTTGAGAAAGATGACGAAAAGTTCAAGTAGTAAATCTTCGGATTGGAAAGATGATGCCCATCAGGATCTTCCAAGCTCATCCGATAGTGGAAAGAAAAATAGAAGTAGAATATCTTCTTTTTCAACTAGACGTAAGAGAGCTTCTTCAACAAGCAATATTAGTAATGGAAATAATCATTCAGATAAGAAATCTTATCCAAATCCAAAAAAATCTCGTCTATGGGTGGATAGAAGTGGTACTTTTAAAGTTGATGCTCAATTCATCGGGTGTGCCGATGGTAAGATTCACCTACACAAAGCCAATGGTGTAAAAATCGCTGTTGCTGCTGACAAATTATCTACTGAAGATTTAGTGTACGTCGAGAGAGTTACTGGTTTTAGTCTGGATAAATATAAACATAGCGGTCAAAGCCAGCAAAGCAATGACTCTAGACATTCGAAAGATCCTAGAGAGGCCGAACGCGAAAGAAGAAGAAAGATTAGAGAACATGAAGAAAGAGAACGTGATAGAAGAATTAGAGAGAAGGAAATCAACGAATTGAAAAGGGCTAGAGAATTGCTTGACGAGGAGCGTTCGAAGCTAAAGGAGAAAGAACTAAATAACGATCTTCCTCCTGCAAAGCCTCCTAGACCACAGTCTACAGTGGGTAGTCCTACCCAATCCGGTGGAGCTAATAATAGGTCGAGATCTGGTACTCACAATAAAGGTGGTAATTATGATTGGTTTGAATTTTTTCTTAATTGTGGTGTCGATGTAAGTAACTGTCAAAGATATTCAATAAACTTTGATAGAGAACAAATTACAGAAGATATGATGGCTGAGATTAATTCTTCTATGTTAAGGACCCTTGGTTTACGCGAAGGTGATATTGTAAGAGTTATGAAGTTTTTGGATAAGAAATTTGGAAGAGACGGCCTACAAGCACAAACAGCTACAGGTAGTATGTTTACAGAACCCGATGGAACTTTAAAGAACAATACTATAACGACCTCTTCGTCGGTGGGTTTAAATGATAAATTATTGCCACAAGCCACTGCTCCTGCTACAGCGATAGGTGGTAATGCAATTGGAAATGATGATGATGCCTGGACTGCAAAACCCGCTGCAAAGTCCCAACCAAATCTATTAACTAATAATGAATTTACTGGGTCTATGCAAGATTTATTGGATTTAGAACCACTAGAACCAAAGAAGGCCGTCGCAGCACCAGAACCAAATCTGAATAATTTGGAACCGGTCAAGACCGGCGCATCTGCCGGTGGTTCCATGGCTATACCACAAACACTAACTGGCTCAACCACTCTTGTTCCTCTAGACCCTTTCAAAACTGGGGGAAATAATTTATTGCCTTTCTCAACTGGCTTGATTATGATGCCTCTTGCAACTGGTGGTATGATGCCTATACAAAGAACTGGCGGTATGCCTCAAACCACTTTTGGTGCTCAACTGACTGGTGGAATTCTACCAGTGCAAAAAACCAGTAGTGGGTTAATCCCAATATCAACAACCGGGGGTTTTATGCCACAAACTTCATTTACTACTCAATCTACTGGTAATTTGGTCCCATTACAGAGAACTGGCGGTTTATTACCAATGCCTCAGACAACTTTTGGTGCACAACAACCACTTGCTGGTTCTGTCTTACCTATTCAAAAAACAGCAAATGGACTAATTCCTGCCTCTACAACTGGAGGAACTTTACCACTTAACTCATTTATGAACCCAGTTCAAACCTCCACAAATATTTTACCCCAAACTACATTTGGTAACCAACTAACTGGGGGAGCTAACATTATTCCCCAAACTTCATTCGCTAACCATTTAACTGGTGGGGCTATGCCTCAAACTTCTTTTGGTAATCAATTTGTCGGTGGTGTTCCTCAAGCTATGCCCCAAACATCTTTTGGTAACCAACTTACCGGTGGTATGATGCCCCAAGTCATGCCACAAACTTCTTTTGGAGCCCAGTTGACTGGTGGTGCTATGGCTCAAATGCCTTTCCCCACTCAATTAACTGGTGGAGCTATGCCTGCTCAAAGAACCGGTGGGTTTCAACCACAATCTCAATTTGGTATGACTCTACAAGCAACGGGTGGAGCTCCACAAATGATTAGTAACGCAATGCCTCAACAAGGGTATAATAATGGAGTTGGTAATTTAACACAGGGAGTGCAAAACATGAACTTATATAATCAACAGCAGCAACCACTACAGACTCAACCAACAGGTTTTGGTTTTGGGAATGGTCCACAACAACCTCAAGATACAAGACAAGCTAATCTATCTAATGCAAGCGCATCCAATCCTTTTGGATTCTAATCAAAAGTAGTAATAAAAAATGTAGTTTGCGTAATCGGAATGAAATCAACCTCTATGTATGATAAAAAATTTTAACGTATCTACATATGCATGTATAAATATTTTTATGAACATTGAAATTCTAGAATATGTATTTGATCTCAATTGGAAGAAAATTCACTACATTCATAATAAGAATGGGCCAAAATGAGTTAAAAACCATTATTGAATGTTTATACAGAAATTAATTTTGGAATATATATGTATATGCCTATAAAGTAAGTGATTAAAGCGTTATGAGTTATTTTTTGAAGTTTCAGTCCAACAAGATAAATTTTTAGACCACTGATAAATTATATCAGAATTACGAAACTCAACACCTAGTGAATTATCAACCTTTTCTATAAAAAAGTTTGTTATGCGTTTATTAAACCTTACTCGATGTCCTTGAATTGGCTCATTTCCTAAAATTGGTAAAATAGAAATGTTCTTATATAGTGATTTGTGGTTTTCCATGTTCCAAACGAAAAAGAGACCACGTTCAGTGAATACTATAAGGTACTTACCTTGACATTTCAACTTAATAGCTTTATGGCCTAGGCTTATTTGTGGAACAATATATTGTCCTTTGAGCGATATAATATGAAGAGAACCGTTGGCAGATGCCAGACACCAAAATTTATAGTCGATGGAACCTACTGCAGATATAATAACATTAGGAACAAAAATTTCAATAGTTCTCTGTCCCTTATGATAACCTAGAATACGTGTAGGATTATCAAACAATGCTTCTGTGTCGAATTGTATGGAACGTTCAACACCATTTCTAATCTCTAGTATATGAAGATTTTCTATGTCACCACATTGAAGAACAACCGCATCTGTATCAGGAATAACATCTTCATTTTCAATATAACGAGTATTAGGTTCATCACTACACACTTTTTCGTAAGTTAATTTGGTATTCAAAGTAAGAACTGATTCCTCGTCAATGTTATCATCATCTGTAATGTCACCTATCATATCTGATGAAATTAAACCTGTGATGTTTGTACCGGAAATATTAGTATTTGAAGAGCTAAAGTGTACATCTACAGTATTATCAAGCTTAACGCCTTTTGAATTCCTCTGTCTAGTACCCATCACTAGAGTATGAATACCCAATCTCGGTATTGGGTAAGTTGGTGAACTAATCTTCTTTTTTACACCATCTGGCATACTACTCTTATTTTTCGTAGAGCTTAGCTTCTTAACCTTTTTTACTTTCTTCTCATCCGTAGCAATCGACTGACCCTTCTCATTTGAAATAACTGATAATTCTTGGCCTGGAGAGAGTAATGTAGGAGTGACCCTTTTCTTTCCACCTTTGCTTATACTTTGATTCAAATTTTTCTTCTTCTTTGGTATTAATATATTGATATTTTCATAATGTATATTCTTATTATCTGATAAGGTAGTATTTTGGAGTGGTTCAAAAATTTCTGTACTTTTTCCCAATCTCTCAAATATAGCACCTTGCACTGGAATTCTATTCTCTAAGAGGTTCGTCTTTTGTGAAGCACTCAATTCTCTAGCTTTCTTCTCTAATGTCAATTGCTCTATAGTCTCTGGGAAATCAAGGGTGTTTTTATCTACACCGTATCTATGCAATTGATCTATATTTCTTTCTAATGGAATGGCTTTACCTAATTCATCATGTTCAAATACAACGACAGTTATCGTTGAATCTAAAGAGGTTATGAAAAGAAGGTTCCCTTCTGAGTTCCATGACATGTCAGTTATAGATTTATTAGCGATATCATATGCTACAATCAGAGGTCTTGCTTTGCTCGTACTCCATATCACCAATGTTTTATCTTGCCCAGCAGTAGCGACAATTGAGTCTACTTTGTCTTCCACCGAACTGTTTGAAGTTTTTATTGAACTACTATCATCTTTATCCAAAATGTTACCTTTGGACGTCCCTTGTTGATCAGAAGATTCAAAGAGTCTTGGGTTAAATCTTGCAACTTCAGTAGGTGCTTCATGCCCTATCAGGCTCACATTTGTATCCCAAGTTCCTCTATTAATTATAACCACTGAACTAACGGGTCCGTTAGTTGCATTTGGAGCAGCTATATGCTGGCCGTCAGGAGACCATGATAATCTTCTAAAGTAAGCGGTTAAAGGAGACTCTAAAAATGGTTCTGTTATTATGTGTTCAATTGTGAAAGAGTTATCTCCACTTCGATGGTATCTAAATACTTTTAATGTTCTATCATCAGAAGCTGTAGCAAAATATTTATTAGCTGGGTCAAATACTACACCCTTAACATGAGATTGATGAATATCAAATCTCTTCAGTTTTTCAAAAGTAGCACCACTCCATATTATAACAGAACTGTCAAGACCTACCGTAACTAATATGCTTGAATCGGGTGCCCAACATATATCTTGAATATCATTATCGTGAGCCACAAGTCTTTTACGAACCTGCCAATGCTCCTTATCAGGTTCATCTCCAAATATTGGTTTATAGCTACGTTCTTCATCCATTGACCAAATTAATAAAATTCTATCATCAGATCCACTTGCCAAATATTTACCATCTGGTGAAAATTTGACACATGTAACTGAACCTGTATGTCTGTTCATGTTCGATAGTGGTTTCTTAATATCATCGTTGAAGTCTTGTGGTTTTAAATTAGGGTCTTTGGCCATCATCACTACTATCTCCTTCAAGGAATCAATTGACCATATCCTTATCTTCCCATCTAGTCCACCTGTAGCAACCCTCTTACCATCTGGGCTCACATCAACTGTATAAACCTCATAATTTCTGGATTCTTCTCTATGTTGTAACCAGGGCAATTTCAATATTTTCATAGATGCTATACTCCTTATGAGGTCTGTTAGTTATATAATTCCTCAAGTTCTTGTACAATCAGATGGAGATGATCTATTTATTCTTTAAAACTAACTAGATTCGTAGTGTTTATGTCGGAATTTTTGTAGGGCCTAATGAAAACTAAATATATCCAGAAAAATAGCCAATATAGTATGCTATATCGCATCGAAGCATTGAATAAAAATTAAATATTGTCGGTATATAATTGCTTAAAATATTACATATGATTATCATTATGACCTGAGTGCCATTAAGTCAGCTGTAGATCTTATTTCTATATCTTTTCTCTTGAATAAAGAGTTATTTCTCTTACCAGAAAGGTTTGTATCAAGAATCGTTGCCAATTTGATCAATTGTTCTCTTCCAGATCCAGTCAAGTTTTTATCTCTGTGTAAGAATAACATCATACCACAAACATATCGCAGCCATATCAAGTTCGTCATACCTTCAAAAGAGGACCATGAGTCACCTTTAAATAATGATCTCATTAATTGATAGATTTCATATACATAATCTTTATCTCTAAAAAACATTGGATGATCCAATCTTGTGAATAATACATTGGAGTTGTCATTAGAATAATGGTTAGATGACAAAGGTTGTGCTCTGCTGGTTACCAAATCACATAGCGTAACCGTACCATTCTTGTCAATAAGTATATGATCTAATGTTAAATTTCGATGTTCAAATTTGAATTTTGATTCAACAGCGAACAAAATGGATGCACATTGCCAAAATATCTTAAGACATTGAGACCAGCTCTTTAATTTTGTGTTCATCAAGGTATTTCCATGATCTTTAAAGAATAAGAGTAGCGATAAATTGGAATAGATAAAGTTTTCATCGGAAAGATCACAATTATCCAACTTTGAGTTTTCATTGATAATATAAGATTGTATTAGATCAGGTAATCCCGGTGTTCCATTACATAAAGTCAGAATTTGTAACTCATGTAATACCATGTTTGCGGAATTTTCTTCAAGGGGAATCTTCTTACAGATTATTGATGTTCTATTATCATTACGAGAAGGTAATCTCCAAACATTTTTTGATAATGTTGTAGTATTGTCTAGAGATAGAATCTCTAAATTTTGGTATTGTGAAAAGAGACCAATTTCATCAACTATTACTTTAACTGAACAGAGTTGTAATAATTGTTGTAACAACGATTCGTCATATTCTTTTTTATCTATGGCGATCGATGAATTTAATGAAAGTAAAGAAGTTGAATTCTTTAATTTGGTTCTAATTTTTTCTCTTGAAACTTCATCAGGTATAGGCAAAGAAATATTGTTATTTGTTTTACTATGACCTGAATTAATGGAAGATGTATAGCTTGCATCATCATTATTTATATTTGAATATCTTCTTCCTTTCAATTTGTGAAGAGAAGAATGTGATGTCTTATGTTTCAAACTTGTTTGGGAAGCACGTTTCTTTAATCCAGAAATAGATAAATTTGATGAAGATTCTTTTTTTCTTAAAATCTTGGAACCATTGGGAGTATCATGTTCATGAACTCTTGATATGTTTTCTGTGCTTGGGAATAAACTAATATGAAAATCTGAAAGTGAATTTTTAGAACGTAATTTGGAATGTTCATTATATGCGGAATTAGTTCTTGCCGATATATTTAAGGATTGAGTAGATTGTGAATTTGGTATCTTAAAATGGGTATTTATGTTTTTACTCATATGAGAATTGTCTCTTGTATTATTATTCTTACTGTTACTATCTAATTGGTGACTTTTCCTCCAAAACTTCCATTTCGAGGACGACTTAGATGAAGAATGTGACGATAGGCTTAAATTATCCATAGATCTATTTAGTTGTTGTGTACTGGGATGATCAGATACTAAATGTTTATTATTGGAATCATATAAAGGTTTTAAAGGTGTTCTTGAATTAGTAGTTGAAGGATTTTGTGTCATTTGAATGGAAGAAGTGCTTTGTCTCTGTTGAGGTTTTAATCTCTTAGAGTTATCATTTGTATAAGGATGATGGTTTTCTTTATCAAATTCAGCATGGGTGTTTTTATGGTCATCATTAACTACAATTTTATTCAAAAATTGTCTTAGTGAAGAGCTGGTAGAAGATCTTTTCATCGAAATGGTTGGTGTATTTATTTCCGTAACTTTACCATGTGCAGTATCCTGCTGTATTGAACCTTTCATCATGTTATTGGTATTATCGTTATTATTCGTAGTGTTTGATATATTACCACCACCACTGCTACTACTTGCTCTTGATAATCTCTTTAAGAAATTGTGTTCTTTATTAGAAGTATTTTCATTAGAATCTGAAGTAAAATTAGATATGGTTGACCACCTTTTCTTTGAAGAAGAGGAATGATTCGATATAAATGACCAACGTTTCTTTTCGTTATCACCTTTGGTATTATTGTCTTTAGGTTTATTAGGGTATCTAATTGAATGTTGAGGAGGTTGTGAATCAGGGAATTTATTATTGGATGGAGAGTTAATTTTATTTTTAAATTGAGTTTCCAGCACTATAGATCTTCTATTGGAAACACTTGAAGATTTATTTTCATGTTTAGAAACATGAGTTCTTGGTGCCGATTGTAAACTTTCATTGTCGTCATCACTCACCTCTAATGCAATGAATTTCTGATAATTGAGGCTTTCTCCAAAAGAAGAATCAAAGTCCATTTCCCAGTAGTATGAGGTTTAAGTAGTTATACACCAAACGCCTTACAGTAGCTGAACCGATACTTATCGCCAGTGATATCCTGATCAATCACTGTCTCTTTTAACTTAATCCTTGTCGAATTTTCCAAATAATTATTTGTTTATAAGTCACGAAAATATTTCTTAAGAAAATCGCTTTAGCCCAAACGGGAAAATATGAAGCGAAAATTTTTATGATCTCTTATTTCCTGTTCGGGTTAAAGGAATTTTCTGTGCATATAGTAACTCGTTTTGTATGACAAGACTGCGATGATGGCTCAGTTTAATGTGATGTGACGATGATATGCATTCCTAGTGATGTTGATACGAGTGTATAGAGATTGGGTCACTTCTCATACCGTTTAAGAGCTTGTAGACAGTGAAGAATGATATTATTCAATAATGTCGTTCTTGATTTATTTATATATATTACCCGGATTGTGGCTTTGGAATAATTTTGATTGAATTATAGAGAGATTGGAAAGATTTGAATAGTGGATTGAGTTGGTTTGAGTTGATTGGTGTAGTGTGGTTATAATGTACAGTATACAATAAGGGAGTTTGCTTGAACTATTGAGGAATGAGCATAGCTGAGAGTTCTAACACTACAGATAGCAGCGATGACGATTTTGGTAATTTCTCTGATGCGTCCTTTGAAGAGGGCCCAGAAACTGTTATCTCGCCTACAATGAACGGGAGTATCAAGACTCCCGATGAAATAATAAATCTTTGTATAGATGAGTTATTTGGAGTATCAAATGATTTGTCTGAAAATGATGATTCCCTGGAGGAACATTCTGTGTATGAAATATTAAAAGAGGAAAGACCTAATATTATTTATCAACAATTGGTGGATGGTAATTATGATAATCATACATTCAATTGGAAGAGCTCAAGGCTACGATCTGTATTACTGAATATATTAAAGATTTCCGATGAAGAAAATCATAATGCTTTGGAAAGAAATAGAAAAGATAATGACTCTGTAGTTTTGAATGATTCACTTTTCCTTAAGATTTCAGAACTGATATCTGATAACGATATAAATATTCCAAATGGTTCTAAAATCATGAAAGAACAATTTAAATTTGATTACTCTAAACCATTAGTTCAAGCTTCCTTACAAGAAGAAGATGATGAGCAAGAAGAGTCTAAAATTCCCCAATTAATAACCTCAGATTTCAAAAATTTCAACCAAGATGAATTGAAAATATATCATGATAACCTATGTCATGTAATGGATTTATTAATCATTAAAGCAAGAAAGTTAAATTCTAAACAAAATGAGTTAACTAAGGATAAGACTACTTTTGAAAATGTTGTCATTAATCTATCAGGGCATACTCAAAGACTGCAAAGAGATGAAATTGCATTATTCAATAAGAAAAATAAAGCTAAATGGAAGCATTTCAGTTGGTATGGACGATAACTACTTATAACTTAGGAGAAACTGTATAACTTATATGTCTCCTGTGTCAATGGATGGGTGACAATAAGGGTTATTTTTATGTAAGCTTTACTTTCCCCGTTTATTTCATAATCGAAGGGTCCGTCGCATAATCAATCACTGAAAAGTAAAGTTTTAATTTATTATTGACATGGTTCTCTATGAGTTAAGAAGAGAGTTCTTGTTGTTCGTTTCTAGGGAGCTAAAAGTTTACTCTCCACGTGTTTGGTGCACTTATTCTTAATTCCAATATAAAATTATATAATAATTTATCAATATATAATTATGATAAGCTTGGTATCCTAGATACTTGAACATACCAAATACATACATTATTTACAGTAATATCAAATGACAAGAGATCAACCTTCGGCTTCAGTTATCTGTTTTGAGCAGAGGGTTCAGAAAGATGAAACTCCTTCCAAGGTTAACCTTGTTGAATATTTTTGTAATGTTAAAGCTAATAACAGCAAGAAAGATGGAATGCGTCATGATATAATAAAGAGAGTAATAATTAGTGACAAAGAGATTAAAGAAAAATCAAATGATAATGATTTCGAATATGTTAGCAATTATGATTCAAATTTGTTGGATTCACAGAAATCAGATATTCAACGAGAAAGTTCAATTAAGAACAAAAGTGTCAAACATCTTGCACGTAAGAAGAAAACTCCTCTAAGGTATTCCAACTCCAAGAATGTTGTACCAATTAAAAAAACTAACACATTGGGAATCACCTTTGATAAAATTAGTCCAAAGGAGAGCTTCAATTATTCTCAGAAAGTAAAAGCATCAAAAAAGACATTTAAAGAATTACTTAAAGAATATGATATAAAACAAATAGAATACTCTATAACTGAGAGAAAACTTACGACTCTAATCAATACTTTAAAAACACTCAATCAAATAAGATTAAACTCTTGTCTTTCAATTTATATCAAACCTATAATTATAAAACCTCAATTATCTCAATTCTCAAATATTCATAACTATTCAACTGTCATTGAATTATTGGAAGATTTGAACTATAATAAATTAAAGATGTTAAAGACAATACATTGGGTCAAAGATAATGAACGCAAGTTTTGTTTAGAATGCAATCTACCATTTAATGTATTCTATAGAAGAAAACATCACTGTAGGCATTGTGGTGAGATATTCTGTAATGCCCATTCTTCTAATTTCATTTATATGCAATACAATGGTCAATTCATAACCCATAATCAGAGAAACAATTCCAATTTACAGCTTTTGTTAAGGGAAGATCCCAAAATGAATACAAAGCAATTCAATGATTTCCCTAGGTGCAGAATCTGCGATCAATGTTACATTAAATCTAAAACAAATTAATAACTAAATAAATATTTATTTCAAGCACTTTTTTTACATATTCTTTTAGTCAACTATTTACAGTAATGATTTATTCTTTAAGCATTTATATTATAATTAAATATTCTACCTACTTCTTATACTCCGAAAACCAAATCTCATTAGATGGGAAATCAGTTGGTGTTCTTAACTCCAATGGGAACCTTTTAGCACTTTCATCAGTATTTGCCATATCGTATAAGTCAGGACTTATCCTCTGTAATATATTCATAGCATTATTGATACTTTCATATTGTAATTTTAATTTATTTCGACGCTCTGTTGACAGTATATTCTGATAAGTTTTCCAAGCATTCTGAATAGTTTGATGTTTAATCAAGTCTTCCTTTGATAGTTTTAACATCTTAGGTTGCTTCTTACGTGCTGACATTACGCTCAATTGTGTTATCACTCTTTGCATTTGGGGTGTTATACTACCCTTTGCTGTGGTTCGTTTTCCTCTTATGATATAGATTTGTTTTACCGCATTTGCATTTAAACTTATAAGTTTATGTTGCCTATGCACAACTAGTTGTCCTAACATTAAACCCACTTCTGTGACTTCTTATGGAGATTGCAATGACTTTAATATTATGTTCTTCTGTTGTTAAATCTTTTCATTATGAGATTCGGTTATTTTACTTTTGGACCATTTTTTTTTCTATTGCCATATCTTAAGGATGTCAAATTTAAGGATTAATGAGATGAGTTGTGAAGTTTTACAATCTATAAAGAAGTCAACACAAGATTGAAACTATTACGGGATGGGAAATAAATTATTCAATGAGCAACATCTACCTAAAGATCCACCATCTTATGAAGAAACATTGAAAAAAGATCATAAACAACAGATTAATAATATGTTAAGTAACGATAGTGACAGTAATAGAAACAGTCCATATAAGCACATTCATAATCCTGCGCCTTCAAGTCGACCTAACTATCCTGGTGGGAAGAAGTTATCGTATAAATAGAAGGTACTCTTATTTCTATTAATTCCCATAATCTAACTCTACTTTATCTATATTCAACTCTGTAAAACCTACTTTCATTACAAATAGTAATGAAATATAAAGACTAAACGATGCCTCTTTTTATTAGATATATTTGAACTTACATAGTAGTCTGTATGTGTTTATATATAACCAATGAATGAATGTTATTTATCTTAATTCATCAGATATTACACATCCCAAACCCATAAATGCTTCTGTTAGAACTCTTTCAAATACATAATCAGTCCTGTAACCTGATGCAATGAATTCTTTCTTTGTTGTCAAATCTTGTATGAATGGATCCTTATATTGCGATTCATCCATAGTAAATCTTTGATTTAAATCTCTATCACCATTGAATGGGGTGAAAGGTACAATATCTTTTTTAATTGTGTTATTGCTAGCATTTGCACTGAAATATGGATTATTCTGTAATACTTTATTTAATTCTTCTAGTTTTCTTCTAGCAGAAGACTTCTTTAGCTTAACAGTATTCTTCACACCGTTGATTACTTCTTCTGTATCTATATTATCAGAAGACGTAAGTCTGTTAACTATTTCTCTCTTTGCCCATTCTCTATTGAATCTCTCTTCATCATCAATTTGTTTCTCCAATAATCTTTTCCTCAGTTTCATATCTTTCTCAAATTGTTGTCTTTGAGAGAAGTTTTCCATATCTTGTTTCTTTCTCTCTATGTTATTTAGGATCAATTGTTTATTTAACTCTTCATATGCACGTAACTTCTCTTCCATATTAACGACATCGACACCATTATCTAAATTATACACCAAATCTTCTATTTCTTCCAAATACTTATTGTATGCATTTGAATCGTTATTGAAGTCTTCCAATGTCTTATTAAATACATTAAAGACTCTTTTCCTAATATCAACTTCCTTTTCCACACCGACATCATCAAAGATTTGAGTCTTGAATTTATTCTTTCTCAAAATCTTATCACAACCTTTATATGGGCACTGAGCGGGACCCAAACTAAATATACGATCAACACATGATTCACATATCTTATGGTAACATTCTGGATTCACCAGAAATTTAACATCTGGAGATAAATATCGATCTGTCTTACAGATAGGACACATATCTTTATTGTCGTCAAATCCCTCCATAGTATTTGAAATCAGGGTACTCATATTTCTATAGTTATTATGTTGCTATATGTATATGGTTTACTACTTAAATGCTTTATTGTTTTATTCTTTCTTATAAAATACTCAATTTTACTAGTTGGTTTCTCTTATACTGTAAAAGCTTCGTTTTTTTATTACAAATCTACACGGGAAAAAAAGAAAGACCAAGGAAATTTCATTTCATTCAACTTTCCACACATTTTAACAAGGATTCACAATAGCATTATGATGGCAAGCAAAGTAATGTTCGATGGGACTTGAGTGTAATTACAATATTAAACAATATGGTGTACTAAAAATTGCTGTTCCATTAGCGGTTTTAGGACTAAATATATATGGATCATGGGTATACATCCACCGATTTTGTGTGGTACAATTACTCCATCGATTTCATCATAAAGCCGCTGCCATTGCATTGATAATTACTCATTCTGTTCTTCTGTTACTTATAGGAATCATATGGTACATGATATTGAAAGTTGGGCCAGGAACTCAACCCCGTGTGTATCCTTTTGAATTGATTCCAATGAATGAAGGTGAAACAATATCAACGACTGTACCACCAAAGATATACGAATGTGATGAAAATGGATATCCCAAATGGTGTAGTGAGTGTCAAAGCTTAAAGACGTTTAGATCTCATCATTCTTCAAGTGTCTCTCATTGTGTTCCTAGATTTGATCATTTTTGTATATGGTTGGGAACTGCTATTGGAAGGGATAATTATAGACTATTCCTACAGTACTTGTTCTATTCCACTTCAATGTACATGTTGCTATGGGTCCCAACTATTGTTTGTTACTTAAAGTACTTCTCCCATGATTCCGTAAAGAAAGATGGGAACCCAATAGCGTTAGTTATATTAAGTGGACTAGGATTTCTATTTGTTGTAAGTTTATTTCTAACCCACTGTACGTACATTATACAGAACCTAACCTCAGTAGAAGTACTCTCTTCAAAAACTAGAAAGAAGAAGGATCAAATGGTTAATATATGTGTATTGGATGAAGAAACCCACGAGAGATTTGTTGTCCCAATAACAAGGGAACAGTATTCCAAATTCTGGAATAAAAGGAATATATGGGAAAATCTAACTGACATACTCGGACCGAACGTACTTCTTTGGTTTATTCCTTCTGTCAACCGTCCTTCCACTCTTCCCACCACTGATGATTCACACTTCATAGAAGACGTCCTGGGACCCTACATCGAAACAGTAAACGACAAATCGCTGCTCCTACTCCAACACAAGATATCCCAGGGCCTCTACGTCAAGAGGTTCAGGGCCTCTGGGGACAAGTACCAGTAACTACAGCATCCTTTATTATCCAACTTTTCAGCCAATCAAATTGCAGAATTTTGAGAATTTAGCCGCCGAAATTTTTGGCGTGTGAAATGATAAACTTCCCATTTGGGAAACTGATCAACAACGCCCACTTTTTTTTGTTTTTGTTTTCATCAACAGAAAGAAGAAAAAATTAGGTGAAGTTGAGTTACTGTTACTTATGAGCAAGGGTTGGTGGTTTTGCTTTCGATACTGGAGAGCTTTAATATCTCAAAAGATCAAAAATGGATTATTTGAAACCTGGATTTGATCCGAACGAACTAAAAGTCCCTGAATTGAGAAGGATTTTAACAGAAAATAATGTTAGTTATCGTGGTAAAGCTAAGAAGTCCATTTTGATTGCTTTATATAATGAGAAAGTTAAACCTATTCTCCCTGAGTTAAGAGAGAAGTATGAAAACGTCAAACCATCTTCTGAAGGTATAACCACTGTCAAGAAAAATAGATCGAAATCTCAATCTCCAAGTAAGAAGAAGAGATCTAGAGATGCTGTTATCAAGGATGAAGACAACACTAAAGAAAAAGAACTCATAGATTTAAATGGGGATGTTGATATGGATAAATCCGGCAGCGAAAAATCATCAGAGTCTAGGAAAAGGAGGAAGAAACAATCAAACGTTAATAATAAAGAGAAGAAAGTTGTCAATATCCCTATTCACAGTACAAAATCGGAATCAAGCACTATTACCAAATCCTCAAACAAGGAAAATAAGATACCATTGCAACAAATAATATCTTCAACTCAAATTACTTCTCCACCTAAAGCTAAGACTCCAGAAATTTTTGAGACACCAGTTAAGAGGCATCTTTCTCCTGATTTAACAAAAATTAAATCATCTAATCCAACAGTGGGTTTATCAACTAATAAAAATAAAAGCTCTCCTGTTTTAAAAGATGTCCAAAAAAAAATAAACAAGCACTCTCCTAAGACACTTCAAACTTCACCAAAAGTTCAAGACACAAAGAAAAATGAAATAAAGTTACCTGAAGCTGTAGAAGAAATAAAGGATGATTTATCTACTGACTCAAAACTAAAGAAAAAAATTTCAACTAAAATAGATAAAGATAGCCATAATAACTCCAATATTACAACCAAGTGTTTAATCGCACTCAATCAAATTTTTCATTGTTTCGAGAATATCAGCTTCTTACTACTCATAATTATACCTGTTCTTTTCTTTTTGTGGTATAGAGAAGAAAAATTTCTATTCGGATATTCTGGTCATAGTTTACCATCTAAATCCATAATACCTTTCTTTAAAGATAAACTAATTATTCAAAAAATTAACAAATATTTCTTTGACACGTTTAAACCTAAAGGAATTCCATGTCCAAATCATGCAATTTGTGGAACAAATCTCCAAATGGCTTGCAAATCTGGTTATGATATTATTGCCAGTATCTTAAATATTAATAATATATTACCAATTTCCAAAAATTGCGCAAATAGTAAACAAAGAAATTTACAAAATGCACAAAATATCATTAAGAAGGTTTTAGATTTGAAAAACGCTAATGTATTTTGTGGTAATGGTGAATCTGATATTGTTAGTGGTTTTAGTGAGGATAATCTATATAAGAAATTCTCTGATATTTATAATACAACCGACATTACTGAATTAAAAGAGCAATGGACAGAATTAAAACAATTCTTTAATGAAATGTCAGATATCCGTATTACTGAAATTCCTTTGATCAATAGTACATACTTCCGTTCGACTTCAAAAGAACAAATATCTTTTATGTGCAAATATGGTGACCAATTAACAAAGATTTATCGTAAATCATTTTTCCCATTCATTTTGTTTGGTTCTGTTATACTTTTCTCTTTCATTTTTAACAAATATTTAAACAGACGTCATTCGAAAGAAGAAATAATTGATAATTATGTTGATATTGCTATCAAGGAACTCAAGAAAGTTAAGAATCAAACAGAAGATTTACCATTTTTACACAGCTTGAAATTAAAAGATTTAACATTAACAGATATTGCTGATATTGGGGAAAAAAATGAAGTATGGGAAAAATTAGTGAAAAAGTTAAGTCAAGATAATAATAATATCTCAACAAGTCAATTAGAGATACATGGAGAAATCCTGACCTGCTGGAAATGGATAGGTGACGAAACGGAAGATTGAACAACAATCACTTTCTAATTGCAACTTCTTCCATCACATGATAATCTATATGTTCATATTTTTGACAGATTATTTTTTTTTATCTATTCCCAATATATCGTAGGACATTTTTAAAATTGTAATTTACTATTTGTATATGTATGTATATATATTTAACTATATATGCTTAAAATTTGAGAGCTCCATTAAATGGAAAGTCCCTTTAATTACTGAATTACCAGGACCTTTTTCTTCTTCTTTCTCTCTATTCATATAAATATAAGAATGAAGTTCTCATATCCAATGGTATCGTGATACCAAGTAAATTGTCACATCTTCTTTTAATAAATGCATGTTTAATTACTTACCTATATATAATAATTGTCAATAATATAAGTTCTTACTAAGCTAAACCAAAACCTTCGGAACCTTCATTGATGGCTAACAGTAATGAACCACGTAAGGTCTCATATGAACTGTAGGCAGGTAAATTTAGTTGATTGAAACAAGTATGTGACGAAGGTAGTCTGTCAGTTGACCCATAATCACGATGAATAGAGAATTTACACACACCACTCACACCACTTAATTCTTTGAAACCACTTAATGGTACCTTGCTAGTACCAGTAACGAACTGTAATAACTTGGCTCTTTCTTCGGCATCAAATGATCTAACAGATCTCCAAAAGTAATTAACTTGTTTACAAGATGAAGTGTAGTTAACATAATTAGTGTTATTTTTCCAATCATCTATATCTAAATCTGGTAAACCACTAATCAATAATTCTAGCTCTTGTTCATCAAAAATGGAGATAATATCCTTTGGAATTAATGAGTAAAAACCAATCAAAAAATTATCCATCTGCTCTTTCACTGAGATATGCAACTTGTATTCGACGATACTCTTAATATATTCTTGCTTATTTTCTTCGGTAACGGGAACATTTCTACCATTTTCTATCAAGTCTATTATCTTATGTTCACCATAATCATCAGTCTCTACACAAAAAGTTTCTTCGATAATATCAGTAATATCATTTTCTAACATCCATACTAACGATTTATGATATTCCATATCAATTGACTCCATATCTTTCAAAGAAACAGGCTTACCTAATATATTTTTGTAAACCTCCCTACTAAAGTGACAATCTAAGTAACATTGGTCACGAATTGCTTTCCCCATTATCATTCCTATAAATTTAAAGAACGACAAATGCTCTGGGTTGATCCCCGACGTTCTATTGGGATGGAAAGTTGTTTTATCTGAGGCAACTGGAAGGAAAAGAGCATAATCAGGATTAAACATCTGTCGAGAAAGTACTTGGTACCATTCTCTCGTTAAACCACCAGCATCTACACCACTTTCTCCTTTGAATGTGATTTCAAGCTTGGATTTCTTAAACTCTTCATCAGATTTGAAAAACAAACCTCTATACGAATCTAAAAATACCTGGTCACGTTTAACTGTTATTTGTAACTTTGGCCTATCTTGACTGTCTGAACGTAATTTTGCATTAAAGTAATACCTCTTGTTATCAAAATCTAATATTTTAGGATTTTTAACTAACAAGGCAAAGGGGCCACTCATCAATTTAGGATTTGATCTTACCATTTGGTTCAAAAGCTTTTTATGTAAATCAGTAAATGGAAAAAACAAGCTCTCAACTGGTATACTTGAAAAGTCCATATTTTTTCCCTCTTCATATTTTTTATGTTTGAGTTGTGATATTTTACTATGCTTTGAAATTACCATTAACGATTCTATAGATGGTAGTAAAATAGTCGCAGACGTTGTGAAATCTTTTCTTTCTTCAAATCCACTCAGGCAACTGCTTAAAGAACTCCAGACCCTGCCCAGTTTCATTTCATTATAAAAGATCGAGAGCTTATTAATTTCAGTTTCGGTAGGAGTTTTCTTGTGTGTATATAAAAAGTCTAAAGCAGTTAATACTTTCAATAACTTAGCTTGATCAGAACTTGGTATGGTTAATTTCTGAATCAATTCTGCATTCATTTCGGTATCTTTAGATATGTTATCAGTCTCTTTGCTTAACTTTTCTATATCAGCAGCTAATGATGCTGCTGTATCTTTCGCTAGAGTTACTAATTCTTTTGTGAAAATATCTAAACAATTTTTCAGTGGCAATAGGTTGTGCATGATATTTAATGATTGCTGGAATACCTTTGTGCTGCAACTATCTAATTTAATAATTTGAACTAATTTTCGTAGCTCCTTGTAATCAAAAAATGGTGCTTGAAATTTCTTTTTATTTTGATTTTCAAGAGATGATGTTTTTATCATAGCAGCAATTGGTTTGGTACATGTTTCGAGTATATTTGTCAATAGATCCATCAACACTATCTCATCAGTTATTATTTTCCTATCCAATAGAGAGAATAAATATTTGATCGGCCATCTGTCATTTTTATTGAACAGATCTCTTCTATTTCTCAAAGTTGCCTTGTTGACCAACAGATTTTCATGCTCTGTTATAAAAAAGAATTTAATTTTGGAGTCAGAATCAATCAAATTTTGTAGGATTTCAATAGACTGGTTGGCCGCAGTTAATGGTGTACAATCGACAGGTAGCTGTTGTACTTGATCGTTTTTTCCAGAGCCAGTTGCTCTGCTAGAAATTAGGCTAAATACTTTTTCCAATGAATGTTGATCGGTAATACCATCTGTTAATATCAACAATATAAGGTTAATAATGTCACTTCTATTTTGTTTGCTAGAGCACAAACGGTAAAAGAGCTCATGATAAATTTCACGTTGAATATAAGGCTGACTTATGAACACTGATTTCATTAGAGCAGATACACCGCTGCGATCGAGTAAGGGCTCAAAATATATTTTTGAAGGCCTCTTCTTCTCATTTTCTTTTAGCTCATTGCTTGCCTCATCATGATGATGTCCTTCATCTTCTTCCTCTTCATCCCGCTCTATTTCAAAACCTCCTTCCTCTCCTAACATGTCAAAGTCGTCGATAATGTCAAATCGTCTATTTCCTTCCGTATTGATTGTTTCAGAAAGTCTTCTCGCGGCACCCTCTTCCATTTCAATTTCTTGTCTTAAATTTGAGGGAATTTCCATTAAGAAATCTGGATCGATTTCTCTTGAATGTATGTTGTTTACCATTGCCTCGGCTCTCCTCTCTCTAACGTGTTGAGCAAAAACTTCAGCCCTCATGTCTTCAGGTAAGGCATTCAGAAATTCAGGATCAATATCAGTACCAGCTATATCCACCTCTGATCCATCAATAGTTACCATTATGGCTTCTGATTCTGGATTGTTCGTTGTGTCATTCACATCTGAATCGGCATTTGAAGCTATATCATTTTCTATAGCGGCTCTTCTTTGATTCTTCGAATCATTTTCGATTGTCATTTTAATAGCATCTTCATGAGCCTTCTTAGCAGCTTCAAGCTCCTCCTTTTGTTTTCTTTCGTGTTCTTTGTGTAACTGTAAACTAGGGTCATACAGCTTGTTCAAAATTTTAGGTACAAGATAGCTAGCATAACTCTTAGAATCATAAAACATTTCAAATATATCTTTCCATCTGGCAACAGATGACTTCATGATAATACCATCAATAGTTCGGTCATCCAGCAATTCTCCAGAAAACAGCACATCAGCAAATCGAGGTCTGTTATTTCTTGGACGGACACCAGTACCTACACTAGCTAATTGATCGGATAAATCATTTTCAACTTGCTCTAGTCCTGTTGGACCTAATGGATTAATCAAATTACTAGGATTTCTTCTACCGGCATTTAATAAGGATAGAGATGGAGGAACAAGAGGTAAATGAGAAGTGTGATGAAGAGAACGTTGATGATGTCTACCTGTTTCTTGTCTGTCTTGAACTCTGAATAAAGACTGGCCTTCAGGATTAAAAACATGCTCAATACCTTGGAATACCCCTCTTCCTTCTTCATCTGAAGCTTCCTCCTCTAGTTCAATACCTTCTGCTAAGGTCCAGGTTCTTCTTAAATTATTATATCCACCAGAAGTCCTTTCTTGCTCCTCGTCATTGCTTTCATTTTCATCTGATGAAGATGATGAAGAGAGCTCGGAGAGTCCTGATTCCCAATTTGATTCACTCACCTCATAATCACTAATATTAATGTCAGAGTTTGAATTTTCAGTAGATTCATAATCTTCTTCATCAATACTAATTACTGGAATATCACTATTACCCGAAAAAGAGTCCATATCACTACCAGAGATAAAGCCCTCTCCCTCAACAGAATCAACATCTACTACCATTCCATCACTATTGATTTGGAAAGTCATGCTATCTTCGTCCATTTCATCGCTCTCTGATAATGATTGTTCCTCGTTTCCCTCTATAGACATTTCTTCATTATCATCACTAAAAACAACATCATATCCTTCATCATCACTATCAACAAAAGCAATTGCTTCATCATCACCGATCAAAGAGTCCTCATCCTCTCCATCGTCATCTTCTTCAATATCATCCACGTCATACATTCCTAATGCTGAATTCTTGAACATATTGGGTGCCTCCTCATTTTCTGATTCATCTTCAACTTCCACATCATCATCATTAGCTTCTGTCTTAAAAAGATTGGCAAAGTCATTTCTGGTAGTACTAATGGCGTTTAATACCTCAACAGAATTATTAAATATTTTCTTAGAGAAGGGATAATTTAGATCTAATTTCGACATACAATCGGTAATAGTAGCAGGTATATCCATATCAATCATATGTTTACAGATTTGATAACGATCAGAATCAATTTTATTTGAATCAAGCAAAATCCTCAAATAAGGAGCTTGGATATAAACAAGCAACGATATTATAGTGAACCAGGCATCAATTTGACCAACATTCTTCTCTAGTAGCTTAGCTGATGATGAAGAGGCTTTCAAAGCCTTTTTAATTGTATCAATAGTAAATTTTCTAATGAACACCATATCAGGATCTACTTGCTTGGGGTCTCCAATTTCATTTTTATTACTATGTACAGATGTAACAAGTCCCACAATACACGACTTGGCCAACATACTGATGACTTCCTTTCTCTTCCCTTCATCTTTATTGTCGCTCTCATTATTAGATTTGTCTAATAATTGATACAAGAAAAAGTTCAATGCAATAGATTTAGGAGATGGGCGCTCACTATAAGTATTCTTCCTATCAAATGCTAAAAATTCAAATTTGGATTGTTTGTAACTGCTGATCAATTCAACTAACAACTTGAGTAGGAATATCATATAAGCACATACAGAGTTCCTGGATGGGTCTGGTATATCCTTTTTGGTATTTTTTTGATTATCTGTTTGCCCTTGGGAGGAAGGTTCAGAGATCCAATCTTTCTTAGACGCTGCCATCAGTTGTGAAAGTAACAGATGTATAATACCGCTTCCATGTTTAAAGTCAGAAAGCTCATCTTCACTCTTATTTTCAGTAGGGTCTTTCCTATGTCTCTTCAAAGAATAATTTAATAAAACATTGTCCTTGAAATCAACAAATCTGGCTGAGTTGCATAAAATATCTGAGAACATCTCAGAGTTTCTTAGGGCAACATGAGGCTTTTCTTCTAATAGTCCAGTTAACTCACGCTCTTTTTCCTTCCAGTCTCCAAAAGTTCTTGCAGTAAAACTTTTGTCCAACTCATAACTAATCAGGTCCGACACAATTGCAGAGGTTTCGAAACATCTTCTTACAAGCAACAAATAGGAAGCTTCTAAGAAATTAATTTTTTCAGACTTCTGGAACATACCAATGACCTTCAAAATTCTTGAAAGTACACCAGATCTAGCCACATCTTTTGCAAAGGATTCTTCTTTTGTGTAAAATATTAAAATCCTGCAGATCGCCACAGCAGAGTAGAAGCTCGAAATTTCGTTAACTCTGATTAAGCAATCGAAAATATTCTGCTTCGCTTCATCAGGGATGTGATATAGTGGTGTCATAGAAAAGTCGCTATTATAACGAAGCTTGATTTCGGTGGATAGAGTTTCAGCTTGAGGCAATTCTGATTTCGCGAGTATAATTTCGTATGTGTACAGCATTTTGGAGAACCATTGTGTATTGACATGCTCAGGTGCAATAACAAGCTCTAAAAATTTGATAAAGTCGTGTAGCAATGGTTTCGAATCTAGGTATATGTTTTTCTCATTAAGTATTATTCCAAAGACGTGGATCAGCGATGAAAGTTTCGTTTCGTCTTCCATACCAGTAGCAGTAATCTGAGAGAAGACATCTCTCCCAAGTTCACCTAAAGGCTGACGTTGGCATGTATATATTTGTTGTAAAGTCTTTGAAAAGGCATTGATTAACTTAGGATAAAACGGTAAGATCTTAAATAACTGTAAAGGCAACTTTTTATCAAACAGTAAATTTCTTATATCTTTCAAAGAGTGATTTGTGGTTATGGTATCATAGATTTTTTGACTAGAAAGCTCATTGAGACGGTCTTCACTTAAGTGAATATATCTGTTCAACTCCTCTTTATTGAATATATCATTATTTGAAACATTAGGGAGCGCGTCTGAATTTTCTTCTAGATAAGCAGTGGCTACATCCTCACTCAAACCAGAATCCACCATCAATTTTATCTTCCTCCGTGAAGGTGGTATCTTATCCCATTGAAGTTCATAAAGCCATTGATTGTCTACTTCATTTTTAGTTTCCACAAAAGCGTTCCTGAGAACCGATAACAATTGTTTATATACCATATAAGGAATTGTTCTAGTAGTAGTTTGGAAAATGTTTTGTTCATCATTTAATAGCTTTATCATATATAAAGAGAGAGTTTTCATCCTTACACCAAAAGCGGCAGTTACATTGTAACCTGGGAGAACATCAGAAAAATAGGAAGACGAGTTCCTGATATTCTCCATTGTTTCTGTTTGTATAGATTTGTTGATGAAGGTAATAGCATTTATGATACAGCTTATAGTTAAGACATCCTTAGAGTCTTTTACATAATCAATCTCTTCTATTGAGTCTAGATTTTCTATATTTGAAATCCCTTCAAAAAGCTTTTTGATGATGTCTACATAGATTGAGTATCCACCTTTTTGGTAAAACACTACTGCAGGAAGAGTTTGTAAAGTTTCCACCATAGATATTGTAGTCTTGGGAAAAGACAAAACATAAGAATTGAAATGGAGAAGTACCAATAAATATGATAGGTCTGGACATGTATAAGCAGTTTTAAGCATATCGACAAGTTGGGAGGTAGTAACATCGAAAATATGCATTTCCACAGATTTATAGTTCGATCCTAATTCAATATCCATGCTCCTTGCATGAGTTAATCTCAAAAAGCATCTGTACAAAATGGCTATGTGTGATTGTAGATTATTCAGGATATGTCTAACCTGGAACGTATTCTTAAATTTGGCCGAAGTTTTAAAGTCTACTCGCTCACCTTTTACAGGTTTAGATGGGCGGATTATTATAGGTGGAGTATTTCCTAAACTATCGGGCGATGTCTCAATCACTACTCTATCTGGTAATCTACTCCTAATAAAGGATTCCTCGAAAATGCATTTTTGTAGTAACAGTTTTAAATTAGTAATTAATTCAAAACCATTTGTTTCAAAGTACTCAATGATTTGGATGACTCTCGTTGGTGTTAGTGTCGCAAGATTGATGTAAACATTTGTAATTATGTATAATAGAGCACCGACGCTTGATAACTGTCCAATAACATACTCAATACCAGAATTATCCTTACCCCTCTTAGCCTTCAAAAAGAAACTCTCGGAAGATGATGATATTAGGAAGTCAGTAATATCGATTAATTTCTTATTTAACGAATCAAATAAAATAGGGAAAGCATAGTCCTTATGTTGTTCATCTAGTAGCTGTAATACATCCGTAATATTTAGCATAGCCTGTGAAGAAGAGTAATCAAATGGAGGCCTCTCATGAATAATCACTGGTAATAAATCTTCCACACGAAGTAATTCTGGTAATGATTCAAGGGTTGAGTTTTCTAAAGTCATACCATATAATAAGTTTGTAAAACACTCAACGATAGCAGTAGGTTTTTGAATATCCCAAAACTCAAGCTCCCCAGCCATTAGCTCATCATCTAACACAGGTTCCTCTTTTGTTTGATAAAAGTACTCTTGTCCAGTCACAGATTCATATAAAAATGACTGAGTAAAGGTGATGGCATTAGGAAGTTCCTTTATCAAATCACAAAAGGCGTCAAGAATAGCAGGTTTCAAATCAGGATAATGTCTGGCTAATTCATCAATGGAAGTACCAAGGTCAGTGGCTTCTTCTTTCCATGAAAGTACTTGTGCATATCTTGGATCTAGTATAACGTTGAAAATATGCTTTATAATATTTTTTTCTTGTACAATTTTCAGGCCTTCAGTATTTAGACATAATGCAGATATTACATCCGGTAATAAAAATAAAAGCTCGGGAACAGGTCCTATCAACTCAGCAAAGTGGTCTATGATATAAGGTACCAAACCAGCTTCAACAAGTACCTGATAAATGGTAGGTTCGCTATTAATTACCCTTTGTACAACATCTAAGGTTTGGGCAATCAGATGGTACCCAAAAACTGATTTGTTTTCTAAAATTTGTATTAACGATGCCAATATTGGAGAATCTATTAAGTTCCTAATACGGTCACCAGAATCTGTTCTTAGCAGTTTCACAACTAACTTTAGTAAACTATTGATGTAAGCTTGCTGTCTGAAAGTAATTGTATAATAAACAGGGGCATATTGAGGTGGTTGCCCATAATGTGGATTTTCCAATGCAAAGCTGACTTCCTCACTGATCGAGTTAATAAGTATATTAAACCCATCGTCTGTTATGAATTCAGTAGTAGAATCGGCATCATTTATGAATACTTTGAGGAGATGAGTGGCAGAAGCGATAGTCCGTCTGTATTTAGAATGCTTTATTGATACAATATTTAGTAAACAAGGAATTAAGCCCGCAGCTAAAAGTGAATCGTGAAGTGTTTTAACATCAGCAAGGTTGGATATCAAATAGAAAAATCTTACATTATATTCTTCACTTATCTCCTCACTCTCTGTCCTCAGTATTTTGCCAAGTTGGCGTAATATTTGGAATAATGCTCCATGAGATAGATTACCACCTAAGTTTCTCATAATATCTGAACACCAAACATGCTTTAGTGATATACATTCGAGAGCAAAAAGAGCATCTAAACGTAATGCGCTTGGAATCTTAGACTCTGCCAGTGATATAAAGTCAGTTAAACTATTGAAAGTATATGGATCAACTTCAAATAGTTTTGAGCTAACTTGAGGAGGGACATATACAGTATTGACAAAGGCGATTGCATTGAATTTTGTGCGAATGATTAAATTTCTTAAATCTAAATTATTAAATGAATCATCTGAAAAAGCTTTGCTAATAGTTATTTTTAACGAATAATCATACCACATCTCTGGCGGTAGAGTGCTCATACCTTTATCGAATAACTGTTGTAAGGTATAGCTTCTTAAATCTTCTTGGGTAAAGACTAATTTTTTCAAATGTGTAGATAATGTTTGAGATTCTGAATTGTTTGATTGACTCCCTTTGTTTGAGCCATAGTATTGGTATTTGAATTTTGTCCACTTAGAAGGAAGTTTCTTCTTGTCAAAAAATAGATCTACGATAGAGAAATGCTCACCATTATCATCTGTAACTGATGATGGTAAAGCTAAAGCTAGTTTTAAGGCCTTTTTTTTAAGATTTTGGTTACTTAATATATTACTTGAATCGATTCTCTCACGGGCAATAATATGTTTTTCACCCATGATAGCTAAGACCTTGATAGCACCAAACTTTACAAGAAAATTAGGACAATTTAATAAGTTGCACATCACATCTAATGAAGAATAGATAAACCCATTTTCTGTATTGTAAAGCAATGTACATGTAAATTCAGTTAATATTCTACATATACACTCATCTTCCATATTCATTGCAATCAGTTTGACAGGGTCTTTTGTATAGTCATTAGTTTTATAAGAATATTTATTGACAATAGTAGATAAAATTTCATCGATCCTGTTTAAAACAGGGATCCAAACAAACAAGTCATCTCTTGGTCTATCCCATTCCTGAATTTTTTCTAGTTTTTCTAGCAATGTTCCAATATCACAATTTAATAGTGCACTTATTAGTGGCTTGAAATGTTTTGCATTTTCTTCCTTTTGTAATTTTTCAAATCTACTTAACTTCACCATCTTTTTAATAAATGAGATTGGGTTATAATTAGTGTCCTTGGTTGATGAAGTAGGTTGTTTATGTCTATTATATCTATTTGAATATTTTACAATAGTATGGGTGTAATAGTATAGTTGATAGAATACAGTACCTTTCCAATTTATAGTAATTCAGATTTTTCTCAATCTGATGTTTCAGCAGTGATGAGACTAAGGAAAAAAAAAGATTAAAAACTTTCACTTATCTCAAAAGGTCTTGATAACAGGATATTTTACTATCTGCTTAGTTTTATGTTTTAGTCCTACTTCTTGATAGTCGACTAAATTGGTTTATCGTCTTCTGATGCAATCTGATTTGAGTAGGCATGTGTTAAAATGATTCAAATTAATTATATATCATACTGTGATTGAAATTTCGGGCCAAAAAAATTTAATGTAGCTTTCCGGGTAAATTACATAATTAACATTTCAAGTTTCTAATTATGGATATTATATATAATAATAATAATTAATAACATCATCAGTGTAGCAATTGATTCAATATTTCAGCCCATGCAAAAGAAAGAAGATTATCTTTGTTCTTAAATAAATTGTTTATAACTTGATTTCTTTATATTTGGGTCGCTAATGCATGACCACCGTGTTTCACTAAAAGTACAGTTCTATATGATACCCATATATATAAGATGATATTTAATAAGCCCAATAAAATAGTATATCTCGGAAGTAGAATGTATAATACGATGGGGTTTTGATTTTTTCAAAAGTAAAGTTTTGTGTTCACCTTCTAGAACCTAATTCAGGAGGAGTATTAGCACCAGATTGTTTACCTGATGGTGTATTATTTGTATCTAAGAAAACAGGTTTTAGTACGTTTTCATCAAAATTTTGAAACCACTGTGAATCAGTATTAAAGAATGTTCCGATAGACTCTTTGATATTAGGTCTATCAAGAGACATTCTAGAAGATGAATACACATTCTCGTTATTTGTAGGAGTTTCAGATTGGTCTTGAAGAGGGGCGGGGCTACTTTGGGATGTATTCTTGACTCCCGAAGGTTGTACCACTAATTGTTCCATAGTGACATTTGGAGAATTGTTGTCTGAATAGTGACTCAATTCATTGTATATGTTAGCGTTATTGTTAAATATTGTTAATCTTCTACTAGCTTCAATATCAAATTCATCATCACTCTCATCATTTTCATCTTCACATCCAGTTTTAATGTTCAAGACTTCCAGCATACCAGCTGTAGTCCCACCAAATATTATGACAGTTAAAACAACAACGACAAGAACGGTAGCCAGTAGTGTGAATTTATATTCACCTTGAATACCTAAGGCTAATGCAACACCAACTGCACCACGTAAACCTGCCCAGAAGGTCATCATTTGATAATTATATGGAATTTCTTCTCTTACAATAATATTTTGTCCAATATGATTACTTGAAGATGCTCTAATTGCTCTCATTTTATAGAACCAATTAACAAAACGGGAAAGAGGGAAGACTGCACACCAACGAGCTATACATATAGAAACAGCTGTAACAATTATTAATAGTGGTTTGTAGACTAATTCTACCTCTGTGAAAAGTTCTAAGCCAAGATAAATAAAGATAAAATTTTCAGATAATCTTGCAAGTAATTGAAAGATATATTTGATAGTTATTTGTGTTCTCCTTGACATGTTGTAATAAGCATAATGTTTCAATGTTATACCACAGAACAATAGGGATACAATACCAGACATATGACAACCATTTGAAAAAAAATATGATTCGTATGCAATCAATAATATAATACAACTTTCAATTTGTGGATATCTTCTAATATGAGTATGCTTTAATAGTAAAGCAACAAGGATACCGATTGATACTCCAATCAACAATGAAACAGAGAAGGTCATTAAGAATAAGCCTCCACCCTCGAATACTGAAGAAAAAGTGGCAGGATGACCACGGAATTTTTGGCATGTTTCAAACATAACAATGGAAATGGCATCATTTAGTAAAGATTCTCCAAAAATAATAGTATAAAGCTTTGGATCGACTTTGTAGGCATTGAATATAGAAAGAATCGTAACAGGATCAGTAGCTGATAATGTTGCTCCCACAGATAAAGCATCAACAAATGAAATATTGACACTTTCTAAGCCCAGAGCGGTCCATATGTAAAGAATAATACCCAAAACAATAGCAGATATTAGTGTTCCCGGTATAGCAAACACTAAGATTGTAGCTATATTATTAAAGAAATTAACTTGATTTAGTTCGTATCCTGAATTTAGAATAATTGGTGGAAGTAAGACATTGAAGAAATATGATGAATTGAAAGTGACAGAGTCCTGAATGTAGTGACCGGGAGACATTCTAATAATTAATCCAATAATCATACCATAAAAGATCGATAGTACTGTTTCGTGTACAGCCCTAATCCTTCTTTGAGTTAAGTAATAACTTGACCATAATGCTGATATCAGTAGGAATAACATAATAAAGAGTGCCCAAGAAGAAAACATTTCTTCCGTTATAGGATTTATTTCATCAGATGGATCACCAACCAGAGGATCGGGTTTATCAGGTAAGTCTGGTACAGGCAGTAGCTCATCCTCATCGCCCGTATCATCTCCAGTTATTATATTGCTCGCTACGGACCATGCTGTCTTAAACGCCAAACTTAGCAAAAATTGCTGCAGCATTCTTATCTAGATATATACGTATATCCAATTTAAAGCAGCCCTAGATATATATGTACAGATATATAGTCGCTCTTCAAAAATAATCGCAAGGTAACTGTCTTCTTTCTGTCCCCTACAGCTTACATGTAAACCAGATCTAAGCTTTTAGATCTGCGAAATTTCGTTTCTGCAAGGGAAATTCAGCTTACGTTTGTCGTTTGCCGTGATAGGTAAATGGAAATGACAGAAGCAGGTACAACAGCAATTAAAGCTAGCGATATGGACCACTTATAGTATATCAATACAATAATTTGAAAGTGTATCTCTTTAACGGAAAGAACTTGCTCGTGCAGCGTACCAAAAGTCATCCTGTCATGACATAAATTTAAGTTTTCTGGAATGAAGCAAAAAAGAAAAAGGTACGAAAGACATTATTGTTTCACAATCAGATAACTTTTCCTAAAACTCTAACTAATAATGTTTATTTATTGTTTGCCCAAATAAATGTTCTTAGTGAAACTTCAGCTAGAACTGTACCTTTTATGTTTAAATTGCGCTGTCACTAACAAAGGATTCTTGTTGACACCTTTGTTAGTACGCGAAGAGCGACAATTGAAAATTTTTGAAGATATCTCGATGCAAACAGATTAACTCTTCAAAATTATGGTTCTCGATTGAGCAGTACTGGTACCTTATTGAATTTGTACTACTAAAATAAATAAAAAAATCCATTACATATGTCCCGTCCAATCGTTTTATCTGGCCCAAGTGGTACTGGTAAGTCAACTCTTTTAAAGAAGTTATTTGCTGAATTTCCAACCAACTTTGGTTTTAGTGTATCTTCCACTACCAGATCTCCAAGAGAAGGTGAAGTTGACGGTAAAGATTATAACTTTGTTACTGTTGAATCCTTCAAGGGAATGATCGAAAACAAGAAATTCATTGAATGGGCTCAATTTTCCGGTAACTATTATGGTACCACTATCGACTCAGTTAAACAAGTCATTAACTCCGGTAAGACTTGTATCCTAGATATTGATATGCAAGGTGTCAAATCTGTTAAAAATACTGATTTAAACGCCAGATTCCTATTCATTGCTCCACCATCTATTGAGGATTTAAGAAAGAGATTAGAAGGTAGAGGTACTGAAACCGAAGAATCTCTAGCTAAGAGAATCGGTGCTGCTGCTGCTGAGCTTGAATATGCCGAAGCTGGTGGTCATGATAGAATTATTGTCAATGATGATTTAGAAAAAGCTTACGCTGAATTAAAGGATTTTATTTTTAACCAATAATTCAGTATTCCGTTGAAAGAATTTTGAAAATGAAGTAATAGAAGATACTATGTGTATATTTAAATTAGATTATGTTTAAAAATAATTTTAACATTCTTATTTGAAAAGAAAATCTTATTTATTTTCATATTTTTCCTTTACATTTGTAATATACTCTAAATATAAATATTAAATTTCACATGAAAAATAACGAATATAAATAATCTTAATTGTCAGTATATCCAGTAGAGCCAAATACTCTAAAAAGGTATCTTTCCCAGATTTTCTTTTTCTTTGTTAATATTGAAGCAAACTTCAAATAGTCCTTAACTAATAATCCAGAAATAGGGTATGATCCATCATCAGATGTGTATTCGATTTCATATTTAAATGATTTTTTGGCCGCTTCTTCACGATCAAGTCCATTACTTATTTCCTTATAATATTCTTGATGAATTTTTTTCAGGTCTGCATAGTATTGAATGTAACGTAATGGACTAAATAATTGTGAGGTATAAGCTGGTCCTAATGGAAGGTCCATTGGTTTTCTTCTTGGAATAGTTTTATCTGTTTTTTTATGGATTTTACCACCTTTTTGAATTCTTATCTCATCATTTATTTCATCCGTTATAATATCATCTATCTTTTTGAAAAATAAATCCCATGAATCTGACCTCAAAACCTCTACGGATTCATTTAATCCTGTTATATTGTATTCCCAAATCCTAAATGATGGATTGAAAGTTGGTATAATAGATCCAGCAACATTCACAATAGAGAATCTTTCATATATATCTTCTACTGTTCTTGGCTTATTTTTTCTTTTCTTCTTCTTCTTCTTCTTCTTCTTCCCAGAAGTAGACTCATCTGACTCTTTTACAGAGGACAGTTTATCATCTACATCTTGGTATATTGTATCCCGTACTGTTTCCATATATGACTCCTTATTTACAGGTTTTGCTCCCATCATATTTGCTTCTCTTGCTGCTATAGCATGTTCTATATACTTATTATTATTTTGTACTTTATGATCATTTATTTGTTCATCTTCAACAAATAGATTATCTCTTGCGTCTTCTCCATCTACGGGAATAAAATGATCCATATTCATGTGACCATATACACCACCAATAATAACATCTCTATATTCATGTGTCCAAGCAGTAAATTTATTAAAACAGCTTTCTTCTAAATTTTTAGAAATCGGTGGAACATGACCAGTTAACCATACTTTCATATTCCTTGAACGTAATTCTTCCAATAAATAACCGAAATATATTAAAAGTTGATATCCGGGTTGCGATGGAGAATCACAATTGTCAACCAATGGATTTGCCTTGAAGAGGTAAAGAGTATTAATCGATAGGACCGCTAATTTTCCTGGAATTATCTCTTTTAGGAAAGATGCAGATCTGTCAAAAGTTCTCTGTTGCTCCTCTGGTACGAAATTATTCCAAATTTTGAATAATTCCCTTGTTTGTAAAGTAGGACCTAATGAAAATAGATTATGTGGGTATACATCATTATTTCCTAGACTAGGTATTACGTCAACACTGAAATCTCTAGGATCATCACTTTCATGATTATGGAATAAATCATGAAATTTTCCAGCGACAATATCATTCATTTCGAAAATTTGAGTTTCCGTTCTTGGATGATATCTATCGTTATCATGCCGTATATTGTCTCCAGTCCAAACAACAAAATCAATTTTATCACGCAAGTTATCTCCGATCCATTTCAATGTAAAATCCATTAAATCTACAGGAGAATCACATCCTGACATTGCTTTCCCAAATCTTGGAGCGGCGTCATCATTTCCAAAGACCAAATTAGTCGAATCTATAGGATAATGACAAACTTCCTCAATAGAGTAACCTTCATTATAGTGACGATCCGGATGTATATCAGTAATATGTAAAAATCTTCCATGAATGACTTTCCTATAACCATTTATGGCATTTTTAATAAGCAATGGCTTTATTGGAGTTAAGCCTAGTTGCCCAATCTTTGGTTCTGAAATGTTGCTATGAAAGGCCTGTACAGAGTACAGTGCATGATTATCAAAGTCGTTCAAAGCGATTCTCTTGTAGTAATGTAACGAATGCCTTAGACCTAAAGCAAGTAATATGAGCCCAAATATCTTACTCAATTGGGTCATTAGCAACTTGGTATGGGTACCATTTTCAAAGCTCATACCGATGAGAATTATTGAATAATCACAAAGATAAAATATTTGAGAACTCACAGACAAAGTAATGAAAGCTATGACTTGTCCTATTGTTCACTCCCCCCCTTTTTTATTACTTTAATAGCCAAACGTAATCAAAGAATAGGTTATCCAACTGTTAGCAAAGTAGTATAAGCTAGAAATAGCACGTTGGTAATCTGACCAAAGAGGCAATAAAAATAAAGTTTCCCCAACTGAATGCTTTTTGACTCCAAATACGTAGTCACAGTAATCTCCCTTACTTAATCTGCAGTTGAAAAAATTTGAGCGTAGCCAGAAAAAATTTCTTCCCCTCCGGGCCATAGGCAACAGTGCAGGAATGTGGCAAGGAAATAACGTAGAAACTTTACAGAACTTTTTTCGTTTCAAGATGTGCGCATTTGAAAGCCTCGAGAAATAAATTCGCGATTGAGAGGGGCCCAGCGCAAATATGGCCCAGCACGGTGTCTGCATCTCAGAATGGTTGCAGAAGTAGTCAAATGATTTCATGATACTCCAGTGGGCTAACGTTCAACTTGAGTGTAAAGGGTAATTGAGCCTCAAAGAGGTTTGTCCGGGAGAGCTGGTGCTTGCAGTGACGTTCTATCCCAAACAGGTTAAGTAAGCGATACAGTCTTAAAAGTTCTTTTTTTTCTTGTTTCTGCTGCTCTCTTGGGCTTTATTTTACTAAAACGGTACTTTTTCCGTATTAAAGTTTCGCGGAGGAGGTAACTTCCGAAAGCCGTGGCTTATCCATTTTCGCAAATCTTTGCCTTTTATGGTACGATTGCTTAAGGTTTCACAATCCGAACCGCAACCCACTTCCATTCACAAAAAGCTCTGCTGGATAGTCCCCACAATTGGTGTTTCATAAAGTACAGAGCACGCTACCTTGCTTGCTTATACACTTCCATTTTCCTTCAATGATGACTTCAAAGAGTTACTAAAGCTTCAATTTTTGGAAAATCGCATTCCCGGATACGGCAATAGATTTCCCAAAACGGGTAGGGATGTAGGAAAAAGACTACTTCCTAAAAGAGAAATTGTCTGCTTATTTTCCTTCAATTCCCTATCCAAGCGATCCTTGTCTTGGACGGAGAGATCTACAAAGTTCATTTGTACAATTACTCTCAAATATGCATACAACATTGTTTATTTACTGCATTTCTTGATAAGGTATATCTTTCCTCCTCAATTTTCCTATATGATTGCATCATCTTCTAAACACATTTCTCTCAGAAAGTGTGCCAGCCCTTATACTTGTTTCTTTTATTTGTTTTTTTTATCTTCAAGATGCGCATTCCTTCGGAAATGATATACACTTTTGGGAAGTTTTTTCTATGATGAAAAAAAATAGTCTTTTTTGAATTTTTAATCTCGTTGTTATTTACAAAAGAGGAAAATGAATTACGAAATTTAATCCACCATGACTTCTTGTGATTATCCGTTCCTATACTTTTTTTTGGTTTTACCTTCCATATCGAGAATCAATGAGTTGGTAGTTTTTTATGTAGTATAGAAAACTCAGAACAAAAAAACACTCATGAGTCTGGATTTAATGACACTATTTGCAAAATTATAGATATATAAATATAAATAAGACTTAAATTATCTTTATAAACACATCGTCGAGAAGGCAACTATAAAAATATTGCTACAAATTCCTTATACAAATAAGGGACCATTCTACGTGACATTTACGTAATAACAATATAAAGACTATTTTATTTCAATATAATTAAATTTTAAATAATTTTTTTTTTTAAATTGTGTGACTTACTAATGTCATACTTACAAGAAACTCCCATTTATAAGCCAGATTATTATACTAATATGAATTCGCCTAATCAGGAAACCTACGTTGCTTTCCTAGAGATAGTGCGATTATTAGGTTACCACCACTATATAGTGTCCCACCAAATACTCAGCTATATCCTGCCCCAGTGGTTGAAAATATTATTTTGTCTCCAACAGCTGCTATCCCAACTAACCCTGGTTATCAAATAATTGCTCAGCCATTACCAATAAATGTAAATGTCGCTGAGCATGGTGAACAACCGGTTCCATTTTTTATTCCAATAAATAATATGAATGCAACTGCACCACATCTATATAAGAGACCATCTATAGTTCAACGAACAATGAACGTAGTTGATCAAAATGTGGCTTTCCCAATTGATATGAATCAGTCACCTCCAACTTATCCTTCACAGGCGTCTGCTCCACACTATACTAATGGAATGCATACTCCTATTTCCATGACTTCAGCCACTCCTATTACTCATCTAAACAATACATATAATGCTAATTCACCTACTAACACTCAAGACTCAAATAAAAATATCAATAAAGTAACAAATCTAATTAATAAGGATAATGAGGCAGATTTGGACAGAAAGAATGATGAACGTGCAGTATTAACAAATATCAATACAAAAACTCTCAACTCTACACGTTTACCAAGAAAAAGAAGGAAAACTTCTCCTCGTGAACAAGCAATTTTAAAAGCTGAATTTGAAAAGCATCCTATTCCATCAAGAGAACAGAAGATCAAGCTAGCTAATGAATGTAATATGTCAGTAAAGGCTATTCAAATATGGTTTCAAAACCGAAGACAGTCTATTAAAAAAGAAAAACAAAAATTTAGAAATGTAAATATAGATGAACGTGGGATAATAAAGAAGTCACCTATCCTATTATCTGATAAGAAGAATATTACAAAAGCAAGCAATTCCAAAAGTTCTTACTATTCGAATTTAAAAATGGAAAGAACATTTTTCGATAAACGAAGTTACATATCAAACTCAAAGTTAAAATTTGTCAAAATTAAAGAATAAACATACTAAACTAACAAAATCGACGATATCATATCATATTTTGTCAATCCACTTTTTGTTGAATTTACCAATTATTTTGTTCGTGTTTATTTGTTGGGAACTAAAGTTTGGAAGTTTTTTAGAAACAGTGAACATGTACGAGAAACAGTCTTAGGACTGCTTTTTGAAATACTCTCACGGTATAGCGGTCCCAGAACCGTAAGAGAAAGAGCATTTTCCCATCCTTTTGTCGTTCCACCTACATATGAGTTCTAATTATTTATGTGCCGTGGAACGGGTTTCAAGCTTCCGAGATTTAGTTCCTGAAATTGAAAACTTAATTTCTTAAAAGGGTATGTTGGAGGTAACTTTATTCAAACACAATTTCCCAATAGAGATTTTTGGAAAACATTATTTTCCCGTACTGAGATCTCTGAATATAGTAAGTAATCTTCGTGTTTTCTCACTTTCGCTTTCGTGCTGGAAAACTGTGAAGGCACAATCATGGTCCATTTTAGTCATTTTCTAGTTCTATATTTTCTTTTCTATGGATAGCTTAAGGCTTAAAAAATTATACCTGTATTAAACTATGTAAAAGGAATTTGTAATAAAATCTGAAGAGTAGATTAATAAATTGTTATTAATATTTATGCTTGATGTACATGTTGAAAGTAGATGAAAAAAGAAACAGCCAAAAAAACTTTAAATATATCATATATTCTTTTATAGAAAGATTGTTCTTCCGTGCTATCAATTTTATAAAAAGTAATTATCCTATGAATGAATGATTTAAGCTCTTCTTCTACCGGTAGTCTTGGTATGTTGACCTCTAACACGTAAACCCCAGAAGTGTCTGATACCACGGTGAGCTCTGATCTTCTTTAATCTTTCTAAATCATCTCTTAATTTAGATTCAACACCGTTAGCTAAGGAGTGGTAATCCTTACCATCAGCAATGTCCTTTTGACGGTTTAAAAACCATGTTGGAATCTTATATTGAGTTGGGTTTTGCATGATTTGAACAACTCTTTCTAATTCTTCTTGGGTTAATTCACCAGCTCTCTTGTCTAAAGAGACATCAGCCTTCTTACAGACTAAGTTAGCGTAACGACGACCAACACCCTTAATAGTAGTTAAGGCGTAAACAATTTTAATGTTACCATCAACGTTAGTGTTTAATAAACTGTAAAAAAGGGAACGTATGCATTGTTTCATAATTGTTAGTAAACGTTGTTATTTTGTTACTCAATAAAAAATGTGGGCATTTGCCTAATAGAATAGTAATAACTGGTTAGTCGATATTCTTGAAATTATTTGTCAATATAATACGATTCTTCCTTAGATTTTCAGATATATAACATTTTGGCATGTACTTGAATATCTCTTCTTATTTCTTCTCATAATACACTCTAAATGATGCGTTTCTATATTCCATTTTATTAACAAAAACAAGTTATTGTAGTACTTTCAATTGGATCTAGTATGTTTCCAATAAATATGATCTTCATATTACTATTATCAGTCAAGCAGGTACAAATCTTTGATAATTTTCTTTAGACATACCGTAAAATATGTTGGAATGAACCTTGTTCTTGGACAACTAAAGACATGGCTAGTAGTTATATTATTGTATCAAGCTGTTTGCTAAAGAAAGAAGTTTCAAGAAATAAGACTATAAAGTTAGAATTCCAGGTATACGAAAAATCCTACGTAAATAATTCAATAATATTGACAATATACTAGTAATGGCTTACGAAACATCCTAACCTGTTACGTTCTCCGGGTGTAGTGTATACGCTGTACAATCAATATTTAGAATTTTACATTACAAATTGGGCAGGGCTCATCGATTAGCATCGGAGGTTCATCTCAATGAAAAACTCATTCAAGTTTGAGATGCCGGATAACCGTTTACCGTGTATCAAGATGTGGATAATGGGGACACATTGGCACGCACTAAAGGGAATAAGACATTGTCAGAGCAACTGTTCATGGGAGCTGTCAAGCCCAACCTGCCTACCATAGGCAGAAACTCATGCTCACATCTTCCATATTTGTCACTGAAGAGACAATGCCACGATTCTGAACATTTCACAGAAATTTTTCACCCCTTTTAGGAAATTATGTTGCCAAAACATCATAATTGATATAAAAAATTGTATTTTTGGACGGAAAAAAAATATGATAGTGTTTGGGTGTAAATGCAGTCCTCAATTCATTTCGGAATTAATCCAATTGTTATAATATGGTTTTTGATTAAACAGATTGAAAGGTTAGTGCCATAATTATATTAGAGTCATATATCTTCCACTTTATTGCAGCTTAGTTGATTGTAATCAAGTCATATACGAATATGTACATGCTTATCGCCCTTCAAAGTATCCAGATATATACATGAGCTCACTACAATTATATTACAGAGAAAGATATTTGCTACAAAACATATCGTTAATGAAATAAAATCATGCAGTTGAGCTATGTCAATCACTTGTTCTTTTATTCTAACTAAATATATTTGATATCTGCTGGGCGGCTAAAAAAGCACCAAATAAGAAAAGTGTCAAATTCGTGCTGGTAAGGAATAATGAACATATCCTTTTGAAAAACATTGTGATCATTTCGCTATACCTAAGATATATATTTCTAAGATTAATGGTTTTGTAGTATACATTTTAGTATGGGCTTGATGTATGCTGAAGTTGTAAAAATGAGAATTTTGAGCCGATTTTTACAGCCAGATTTCATTAAAGCAAAAGGTACTGATATTGAGGACCCAATTGTAAGGACGGCGTAGATTTAAAAATCTTGGACTGACTTCCAAGGAATTGAGGCATCTAACTGGAATTTATTTAAGCATACTAAACAAAAGGAAAACAAGATGTAGGGTTATATTGTCAAAAGCAAAAAATTCCTTGAATGAACAGATTAGATTCATTGTGCACTAATGCCTCTTGAGCCATCATCTTTAAGAGTTCTATATGATAATATTTTTACCTTAATGATTTTAGTCACGTGAATTTTTTAGCTTTTTAGATTTCAGTTCAATTCGGTCCGGAGGAAAATTTTACATTAGTTTATATTGACATCCATCTCATCGCTGAATAAGTTAAAGCTACTAATAATAAACGAGTAAAAGATAAGCATTAAAGAGTAGCAACCGCTTAATTTCTAAATCCATTTTAATGTCATCAAAGGCTAGATATTACTTAGAACAATGTATTCCAGAAATGGATGATTTGGTCGAAAAGGGCCTTTTCACCAAGAATGAAGTTTCTTTAATAATGAAGAAAAGAACTGATTTCGAACACCGTCTTAACTCTAGAGGTTCAAGTATAAATGATTATAACAAATATATCAACTATGAGACAAACGTTAGTAAACTTCGTCAAAAGAGGGTAAAAAGGATTCTTCAAAGTTCTAAATCCAACAGTTTATCTGATTTTTCAATTGAACAGAGAATTGCTTTTATATACCAGAGAGGAACTAAGAAATTTCCACAAGATCTAAGATTTTGGGCCATGTATTTGAACTTTTTAAAGACTAGAGGTGCCAAGACCTCTTATAAGAAGATTCACAACGTATACAATGAATTATTGAGATTACATCCAACTAATGTTGATGTCTGGATCAGTTGTGCTAAATATGAATATGAAGTACATGCAAACTTTAAAAGTTGTAGAACTGTATTTCAAAATGGTTTGAAATTCAACCCAAATGTACCTAAGTTATGGTATGAGTATATTAAATTTGAACTAAACTTCATAACAAAGCTTATAAATAGAAGAAAAGTTATGGGCCTGATCAATGAAAGAGAACAAGAATTAGATATGCTAAATGAACAGAATGAAAAGAAAGGAGATGATTCAGATGACCAACTACAGGTGAAGGCACCTTCCACCGGTGATTATATGAAGGACAAATTAAATGAATTACCAGATGCTGATATGAATATGTTAGGATCAGCTGAAACAAATCCTGCTCTACGAGGTGATATTGCATTAACTATATTTGATATGGCAATGACAACTTTAGGGAACTACTATATAAATAAACATAAAGGTTATTACGCTGTTAGTGATATCAATATGGATAAAGAATTAAGAAAGGATACCATTGAATTTTTATTTGAAAAAAGTACAGAGTACATTTCTTTATTTGATCAATTTAAAGACTTAGAAAGAATGTATTTGATTAATCATGTTTTAGAATTCTGGAAAAATGATATGTATGACCTTTCATTGAAACAAGATCTTCCTGAGCTATACTGTAAAACGATCACTATGGATACCAGTCTGAATATTAGATATATGACTACAGAAGATCTAGATATCGATCAATTACAATTATCTGTGAAAAAGTATTTCTCATACAAATCAAAGTTAGAGGAAAGTTATATTAAAAGAATCAAGAATGAATATCATGATTTCTTGAAGGATACTTTTTTGAATAAAATGGATCCAGAAAACGATGCAAGATATTCCGTACTATCTTTAATCCTGAAAAAGCTTTAATACTATCATATAATCATTCAAATAATGCTTGGTCATATACTTTTTACAGATATATAAAATAGACGTATATAGTGAATAATATTACACATGACATCATTTCTCTAGGGCGCTTATTTTCTATTTTGTTTCCTTTATGACAGAAATAAAATAAATCCGTTTGTGCCGAATTGGACTACATCCAATTTTGCGAAAGGAAAAAATCGTAAATCCTATTGGCCTTTAATGGATCGATATTCAATAGGTCTCGACAAGTAGTTCTTTTCATATTTCCACTACATCGTAGTAGTTCTCTAAACATAATATCTTTGATCGTTAGATATGGTTTTGGAAGTATTTTTAATTGGATGCATAATTGTTGTTCTTCTTCAGATAACAAATTAAAATCTGAAGCATGTTGTATATCACTTATTGTCATAGTCTTCTTTCTTCCAGTGCCTTCGTTATAATTCTGTTTATAATCGGTACTAGTTCGATGAGCTGGTGTTGATCTATACCTTCCATTATTTAAACTTGCGCTGCTTGGAGAGGTATGTATTGTAGAGTTACCAATTTTTTCCAATGTAGAGATCCTTGTCTGTTTATCTCTTTCATATTTAAGACCAGCTTCTAAGGTTGTTATACCATTACTTCTCCATTCTTGTAACTGTTGGATTCTAGTTCTACAGCGTATTTCCTCTAGAAAATCTTTACTAAAGTCTTCAAAATCTTGTGCAGTCATTAATTGGGCGAAAGGTTTTATCTTATTATATAAATCTTTTTCTTCTTTGCTTCTTCTCTTATCAATAGACTGTAACTTTCTATATTCTAAAAGATTATTTTCAAACAGCAGTCTTTTCTTTGCAGCTCTACTTGTTAATCTTGAATTATAAATATCCAGTACGGCAAACTTCAATTCGATATCTAATGGTTGATCATCAGGTTCAAAAACCATGTCCTTCACTGGACCTTCAGCTTCATTTTCAAATTCAGTTTCAAATTCAAGTCTCCCTGGCATGAAGCCTTGAACTTCATGACAACTAGGAACTGATGCCATCGGTTTTTTTGGTTGTTCTAATGGTTTTTCCCTAAAGTCTTCTATTCTTTTCTTTCTATCAGTTAAGAATTGATCCTGCGGTACATGAATTTCTTTTGTAATATCTGGTATCGGATAATAATTACTATTCAAATAATATTGTGTATAATGGTCTGCTGTTTCAAATTTATTTCTACTCCCGATATGATCTGCCACATCTTGCCAATTCCCAAGCCCAAGAGTTTGTGATCCTTTTATAAGAGATAATTCTTCATCAGCACCCCAATCTTGTGCTAAAATTGGATATGAGTTGGTTTCTATGATTCTATAATTATGATATGGTCTATGATTACCATTATATAAACCTTGTGAGAAACAAGGGACACATAAATCATATTCCGGACAATCGGCACATGATATCCTCACTCTATTTGTACAATCTGACGAACAAACATCACAATGGAATTTATTGGACATTTGGTAATGAATATAAATATGGAAATGAAATGCAGTATATTATGCAAAAATGTTAGCAATAAAGTGTTCTAATTGAATTGAATAAAGGATGAATAATAACTAAAGAAGTAAAATGAGTACAATAAATAATATTAGTAACACAGCTTCTTGGGAGCTATGGAGAAATTGTCAAATAAGGGTTTTTCTGACACACTCGTCTCATTAAACTTTTAATGTTTTGATTTTTCGATATATTTTTATGATGGATATCGTATTGTCAACATTTTTTAAATTTCACGGCGTTTCGAAATTTCGTTCCGAAAAAGATACTTACATGACTGTTTTACATCTGGACATTTTGATACTTTTTAAATTTTTTAACAAATAAAAGTAGAAAATAAGTATGCCACATATTTTTCCATAAATGGAAAGACGCGATTCATTATGATTTTTTAGTACGCGCAAGCTGGCAGTAGGCAGGCTAGGTCAGTTGCTCCAACCAGTAGAGATACCGGTTTGGCTCATGGGAAAAATCACTTAGGCTGACCATGCCGGCTCGGAGCTAACGTATCAATAGCCTGTCGTAGGAAGGAGTAGTGAAACCTTCCTTCTGGGATAGCTCCTTTGAGCCTAGCAGTAAATTTTCATTATACCCGTTGCAAAATCATTGCGAATGAGTGCTCAGTTTGGAAATTCTGCGGCATCGCTCGAACAACAGAGAGACAGAGAGAGAGCGAGGGCCAACCATTGGAAAGTTGTAGTACGTGTAGGATCGGGAAGGGAAGGATTGCATGGGAAGATGGAATGGTTACTCTAGCATTAACCTAGGCAATGATGGGGCAATACAGTGGTGAAAAGAAGCATAGCGTAATTAGGTAGTGTTTAATAAGATAAAAACTCTTTCTTAGTGAGTCGAGAAAAGAAATTACAATATGGTATGTTAAATGTGATAACAGATAGGCATGAACTATGGATGAAATTATGAGTGGCACAACTGGGGACAAACAATGAACGTACTGGGGAATTAATCAATAATTACTTGTTGATGGTGGGAAATGGGAAAAACTGATAAGTAGACATGTGTCTGTTCAATATAATCGAACAAAAAAATGACTATGTCTAGTTAAGCAACTAATCATTATCATAGTTCATCATATAACTCAATATCTAAAAATATCTAGGAACCAATTACTAACTATAATTTACAAGGAAAAAACAATCTATAATTGTTTTTTTCTTATTAAATTCGAATAGGGTAGAGTTAGAACTAAGACCGTTAAGCGTGCTTCCAAAGCTTTAATTGAACGTTATTATCCAAAATTAACTTTAGATTTCCAAACTAACAAGAGATTATGTGATGAAATCGCTACCATCCAATCTAAGAGATTAAGAAACAAGATTGCTGGTTACACTACCCATTTAATGAAGAGAATTCAAAAGGGTCCAGTTAGAGGTATCTCTTTCAAATTACAAGAAGAAGAAAGAGAAAGAAAGGATCAATACGTTCCAGAAGTTTCTGCTTTAGACTTATCTCACTCCAAAGGTGTCTTAAATGTTGACAACCAAACTGCTGATTTAGTTAAGAACTTAGGTTTAAACTTACCATTATCTGTCATTAACGTTTCTGCTCAAAGAGACAGACGTTTCAGAAAGAGAAACTAAAGAGATTCTTAATGTTGTGTTTTTATATACGTATAATTTAATATAGTATTATACTTTTCATCTTTAATTCTCTATAACATTTAAACATTTTTAGATACGTTTCCCATATCTCATTTTAGAAGGTTTACAAAACTTTTAAATGAAATAATTTTATATTTAGCATGTTATAAGAAAACTCCAGCTTAACAGAGAGAAAAATGTTTTGCCAAATCATAAACGTAAAGAATATATAATAAAAATAAAAATCAGCTAGCAAAGATTTTTGTAAAAGCTACAAAATGTTCAGTATATCATTTCCGATTCTTCTTATTTGCTCTAGTTTTTCATCCAGCAACTTACCTTGAACATTTAAAACATTAGCATGATCATCAATTAATTTCAAGATAATTTTAAATTTATAACTTAATTCGATTCTTAATCTTATGATATCTTGAATCAAAACATTATGCTTATTCATTAGTACTTGGCCATGTTCAACCCATTCCTTAAGAGTCAAATTTGCCATTTTTTTACAAAATTCAAGATCCTCTGTATTGTTAACCTCATTAAATAAATCATTCAATACAGCTTCATCCATACGAATGTTTTTATCTACTTCAAATAAAAACTTTTCAATGGGATTATATTCAGTTGGTTTCATGACAGGCTTATCCGTATCACGATTCTTTGTGACATCTTTCTTGAATTTCTTTGAAGAGGAATCTGAACCACCACCAGTAAGGTCCCTAGCATTGGGATCATTAATGGTTTTTGTCTTCAAAGCCTTTGAAACCTCCCCCACCACAGAATTATTCCGTGCTCTTCTCTTTGTGGGAGAATTCTCCAGAAGACTCTGTATACTCCTCTTATCCTTCTCCTGCTTCCCAACAAACGGCTCAGCACCACTCACCACAGGCGCAGAGCCGGTCTTGATGATATAACTCTGCAACTCGCTATTCTTGAGCCTCTTCGCCTGCGCTTCCTCAGACTTACACAGCAGCCTCAGAGACTCCTCATTGACACCAACACCTCCTTCAGACTTGATAAAACTCATGTCTGCCGCCTCTACTTCTCCCTTTGGTTCTTCCCTATCTACTGTTCAATATCTCTTTATTTCTCTCCAAAATATCCAGAAGAAGACAAAATGCGAAATTGCCGCCGAAGCCCAAAATCAAATTCGATTCTGCACAGAAACACGCGTACACAGCTCAAATGTGCCACTATTGACACGGCATTTTGATAGGCCGGGTATTTTCTCTAAAATTTTCACACAATTTCTTGTTATATAAGATGCGATGAAAGAATTCATATCTTGAGGTAGTTTGGAGTTGCATGTTTTGTTGGAGTTCGAAGTTGAGAGGCGTATCAGCTTAGCTATTGAGAACAGGAATATGAGTGGTTATGATAACAGACACAACGTTATCGACTTGGTCGGTAACACCCCTTTAATCGAATTAAAGAAGCTTCCAAAGGCTCTTGGTATCAGACCTCAAATCTTTGCCAAGTTGGAATTATACAACCCAGGTGGTTCTATCAAGGACCGTATTGCTAAATCTATGATTGAGGATGCTGAAGCAAGAGGTATTATCTCTCCAGAAAGATCTACTTTGATTGAACCTACCTCCGGTAATACCGGTATTGGTTTAGCTTTAATTGGTGCTATCAAAGGTTATAGAACTATTATTACTTTACCAGAAAAGATGTCTAATGAAAAAGTATCTGTCTTAAAGGCTTTAGGTGCTGAAATCATTAGAACTCCAACTGAAGCCGCTTGGGATTCTCCGGAATCTCACATTGGTGTCGCCAAGAAGTTAGAAAAAGAAATCCCAGGTGCCATAATCTTAGATCAATATAATAATATGAAAAATCCAGATGCTCATTATGTTGGTACCGGTAAAGAAATCAAAGAACAATTATCTGATTTAAATAGATTTAATAAATTAAATGCCGTTGTCGCTGGTGCTGGTACTGGTGGTACTATTACTGGTATTGCTAAATTTATTAAAGAACAAAATAAAAACATCAAGATTGTTGGTGCTGACCCTGTTGGTTCCATCCTTGCTTTACCTGCAAAATTAAATGAAACTGATATCACTTCTTATAAAGTGGAAGGTATTGGTTACGATTTCATTCCAAATGTCTTAAACAGAGATCTTATTGATGTTTGGTACAAGACTGATGATAAACCTGCTTTCAAGTATGCTCGTCAATTAATCTCTAACGAAGGTGTTCTTGTTGGTGGTTCTTCTGGTAGTGCTTTCACCGCATTAGTTAAATATTGTGAAGATCATCCAGAATTAACTGAAGATGATGTTATCGTTGTTATCTTCCCAGATTCCGTTAGATCTTATTTAACTAAATTTGTTGATGATGAATGGTTAAAGATGAATGATCTATGGGATGACGAAATCTTAACCCGTTTCAATTCTAATGTTAAGCCAACTTCTAATCAATCTGCCGATATCTTCAAAGGTGCTATCGTTAAGGATCTAAAATTAAAACCAGTTGTCTCTGTAAAGGATGACGCTAAGGTTGCTGAAGTTATCAGCATCTTAAAAGATAATGCTTTTGATCAATTACCTGTATTAACCAAGGATAACATATTATCAGGTTTAGTTACTTTGTCTCAATTATTAAAGGCTTTATCAAAGGGTAAAGTTACTAAGAATGATACCATAAAATCTGCTTACTTAGACTTCAGACATTTAACTACCTATGATGATGTTTCATCTTATAATGATAATAAGACCGGTAAGAAGAAGTTTGTTACATTTACTGAAACCTCTACACTTGCTGACTTGAATGAATTCTTTGAAAGGAATTCCTCTGCCATTATCACTGATGGTCTAACTCCTATCCATATCGTCACAAAGATGGATTTATTAACTTACCTTGCTTAGGTAGTTAATGAAAACAACAACGAAAAAGTGTATATTTATAAAACAAAGTTATAGTTAGATATTCTTAATAACTGCTGCATAGTCAAGTTATTAAATCGAGTAATATATTATTTTATAGAATGGTTAGAAGGTAAGTATGTGTTTCTAGTTGATACGTACATATATGTACATTTAATCATTTACTGTTTATTGTTATTCTTTTCTAAACTTTCTTATTTGTACGGTTAAAAACAGAAAATTTGAAAAACGAAAAATCAAAGAAGAAAAAAAAAGAAAGTGGAACTGAAATGAAATGAATTAGAGAGCAAACCAGTGTAATACATAGAGTTGGTGTACAAAAGGAACAGAGAAAATAATCGTTTCTTCGAGTAACCAACCAATCTTTATATTACTTGTCAAACTGTACTACAAAAAAGTATAATTATAAGACAAAAATGGATATGTCTTCAAATGACCCTAGAAGAAGGAAGAGTCGTCATGTATTAACACCTGATAATTTATCTACATCGATTCAAGTGACGAATCTACCAGCCGATTGGAACCAAGATGTATTAACATCTATATTTGCTGGATCGGGACCTATAATTGACATATCCTCTAAGAATGATCCAAGAACGGGGAAATTGAATGCTGTTATATTTGAATATAAAACCGCTAGAGATTGTCAATTTGCATATGATTTATTATTAAAGATAGATAAATTTCCATGTAATTTAGAGAAAACTATACCATCTAATTATAAGGATAGATTAGAACCAAATTATGTTGTACCTCAAGAGATGGAGTTGAATAGAGCATCATTTCCATGGGCTTATAATCTTGAATTACCATTTCAAATGGTTACAGCAGTTCCTATCCCAAGAAGACCACTTAATACTTCATCTAGTACAAATAATAGTAGTAATAGTACATCTACTAATGATAAGAATATAACGTTCCCTGATATCTTGAGTAAAGCATCAAAACATTTACCTCAATTGAATGTGACTGCATTAGATGCAAATGATGAAGTATCCAAGAATTTAAGTAAGATACCACCATTACAAATAATTGAAATAATATCTAATTTAAAGATATTAGCTAATCAAGACACAACAAAGAGAAAACAATTAGAGTCTTTCTTATCTACAAATATTGATATTACGATAGCGGTATCCCAAGCATTGTTAGAGATGGGATTTATAAATCATGATATTGTAACAACAATCATCAAAGGCAAGAATTTATCATCTGTATCAGATTCATCCATGACCAACACTACTACGATATCATCGAATGAAACGTCGAATCGACCAAGTGCCTCTAATACACCAAGTAATATTCCTAACAAGGTGCCTATGAACAATAATATGCCACCAATTTTCGCACCTCCACAACCACAACAACCATTTGGATTTACACCATTCATGTCTCCACCCCAGCCGATGCCTATGAACCAGAATATAGGTATGAATATGAATACTCCTGCTCCAGCTCCTGCCCCGGTCCCAGCTCCAGCTCCGGTAATGTCACAACCACTGCAACAGGGCCCCATAATAGACACAAACAAGCTGCAAAAACTTCCCGCACAGCAACAGGATATGATCAAGCAGGTGCTCAATCTCACCATGGACCAGATCAAGCAGCTGCCAGACAACCAACGGTCCATGGTCGACAACATCAGAAGCGAATACCTCCTCTAGACATCTTCAACCACAATCCCAAACAGCACCCTGTCACATCGCACAAAACGACACGGCAAAACTATGCGGCAAGGCGATCTTCACACTTTTTCTCTGTGGCAAAATGGAACGGAGATTTCCAGATTCAACAGCATCGAGCTTTTTTGCACATGCACAATTGTCATTGATTGCATAAGCAAACTTCGAGAGGCGATAACTGCAACTGTATTGTCTCAGAGGTCAAAGTGTGGTGGACCTCTTATTCGTCAACGAATGGGAATTTAAACATATAAATATATACATGGATACATAAAATACTTTTTCTTTAATTATACAACGTTTCATAAAACAGTAATTGTAACAGCTAAACTTATCTTATAACGGTATATCATATAGTCTAGTTCAACCTAGTACAGCCTTTTTGATTGATATACACTTTGTTTTTATTGGATATTTTCATTAGAATTATTCAATTTTTTAGGTTTTTTTTTTGTCTGGATAAAAAAAGGGAAAGAAAGGGTCTAAGGTGAGAAAGATAGAGAAAGCTTTCTAAGATTTAGAAAAGATATTTTAGTATGAGTACTGTAGATACTGAGATTACTGCGTCTGTGTTCAACAGTGATAAGAATGCTAATAAGAAAATGACAATGACTGCAAAGACTCGTTCATCTGGAATTAAATTCATTCCTCCAAAGACTCATGATATGGTTCGGTCTTTATTCGATCCTACTATTAAGAAATCATTCTTAGAGCTATGTATCTCTTTTGTCTTACTACTAAATTTCTTTATTGCCTACAAATCTCTCATGATCTTCGGTAAGAATTGGACAAAGAATTTTTACCTTTTACAATATATCTTTTGGAGATTGTCTTATAATGTTGGAATTGGTATCCTATTACATTATCAATCACATTATGAAACATTGACTAATTTTGCAAAGCAGAATCAATTATTCAACAAGAAAAATAATTCTTTAATGTCAAAATTCTTAAAATTTGAAATCACTACAAAATTATCAGATAATGATAAAAAAAACTTATATAATTATCCTGATGAATTAAACGTTTGGCTTATATTTCGTCAATTTGTCGATCTAATCTTAATGCAAGATTTTGATACTTATGTCATTTTCGTATTCTTATCATTACCTTCAAATTTCTCCGAATTAATCAACTGGAGAACTATATTCGGTACAATTCTAATCTTATTTAACGTTTGGGTTAAATTAGATGCTCATCGTGTTGTTAAGGATTTTGCTTGGTATTGGGGTGACTTTTTCTTCTTACAGATGGACTCAGAATTAATTTTCGATGGTGTCTTCAATATCTCTCCACACCCAATGTATTCTATCGGTTATTTAGGTTATTATGGTCTCTCTTTAATAACTGGTGATTATAGAGTATTATTGGTTTCTATCCTAGGCCATTTCTTACAGTTTCTATTTTTAAAATATGTAGAGACTCCTCATATCGATAGAACTTATGGTACAGATGATGATACTAATAATATTACATCTTTAACAACAAATAGTTCTATAGATGATACCATTACAAAGGAAAATTATGACTATTCAAGACCTCTTATTAATATCGGATTCTGGTTTAATAATTTCGATATATTAAGAGCAACAGATATATTTACTTTAATTCCAATAATTTCAATATTTTATTGGTTTATTAAAGAAAAGCCTTCTAATAACACCATGTTCTGGATTACTTTTACCACAAAATTATTTTCTTGGATACTCGTTTCTTTCATCTTATACAAACAATCAAGAGAAAAATGGTTTACAAAAGTATTTTTAAAGAATGGTTATACGCAAGTTTATTCATATCAACAATGGCAATTTATTTATAACTTCTCCCTAACAATAACTTACACTTTATTAACATTACAAACAATAAGTAAAGTTAAAGATAATTTCACTACTGAAAATCATAGCAAACTTATATTTGGTTTATTATTATGTGCACTACAAACATGGTGTGATTCAGAAATTAGATCTGCCATTTCTGATTTCGGTTGGTTTTACGGTGATTTCTTCTTATCCAACTACATCCAATCAAGAAAATTAACCTCTCAAGGTATTTACAGATACCTGAATAATCCTGAAGCTATCTTAGGTGTGGCTGGTATTTGGGGGTCAGTTCTAATGACTAATTTTGCTTGGGAAAATATTGTATTAGCCGTTTTATGGACTCTATGTAATTATATTATGGTTAAATTCATTGAAAAACCTCATCTTCAAAAAATTTATGGTAATAATAAACGTATTAGTGGTGTTGGCAAGACTTTACTAAGTTTAAAACCTTTACAAAGGGTCTCAGAAATTGTGGATAGTGTAGATCATATTATTATGAGATCCTTATTATATGAAGGTAAAAAACCTGTCACTATTAATGATAATACCTCGACATCTGCTACAAGAAATAATAATACAAAAGATTGGGAACATGTAGTTGAACACGCTATTCAAAACGTTACATCTAGATTATCTCCAAATTGTGAATTTGAATTAGAATTAGAATCTGAAGCTAATGAAATTATCAAGACTACTACATTTGACGTACCTGACCCTGTTGCTCTCAAATGGAAACTACCCGTTGAATTATATAATGAGAAGGACTGGGTAGGTCTATATAATGTTCTAGATACTAGAAACAGTCGAGAAATCACTAAAGTTTCATCACAAGGTCATTGGGAATACGTCACAACAAATATTATCAAGAAAAATGAGAAATTCGTATCAGGTATGATTACTTTTGATCAAGAAAAATTATATTTTAAACATGGAATTTACGAATTTAGATACCATTCAAATGATACGCATAAAGTATTACTGATATCAAGACCTTTTGAGTTGAAATTACCTTTGTTGAGAGCCGATGATGCCCCAACATTACAATCCTCATTGACTGATTTTCTAGAAAAGATAAACTCATTGAGAGATATGAGATATTTCAATAACGAAGGTAACAAATACTTTAATTATAAATCTTTGCAAAAATTAATAAAAAATGCTGTAGGTGTGGAACTATCAATTGAATACATAAAAAATATAAATGGTGATATAGAGGTTCTCTCACTTAGAGCATGCGAGATAAAGAAAATTCTGGATGAATTAGTCTGAGTGAGTATAATAACTGAAAAAATGTAAATATTCAACATATATATATGAATGTTCTAGATAAATAATATATCTATCTATAAAATAGCACGATATACCGTAATTCTGTATAACCTTTTTGTTTTCTTTAATGAAATTATTGAGTGATGGTAGTTACTTCATATGTAAAAGATAAGTTATATATGTTACATTGAGATATTCTAAAATAAAAATAATATAAATGAAAGGATTGATAAGAAGTATGGTACTTTCCTTTTCTTGGAATCACCAGTGTCCCCCGGTATGGACACAGAACTTGCTGAGTTTCCATCATTTGCCGAACTATATGTTACGACTTGGGGTATTACTATTGACCTTGTTGTAATATCACCGGAAGATTCTACTGAGGTTTTACTAATATTATTTGTTTTTACCCTAGAAGATGACTTTGTTGTCAAAGCAACAGTTTTTGATGGTGTAACATCTTGAGATTGAGTGTTTTGTCTTATGTTGTCACTAAAACTTTCCACTCCATTTGAATGATAATCTAACGTTGCTGTTCGATTGATGGCGATTGTACTAGTTGTAGGAAAAACATGATCCGATATATGCTCAGAGGATGGCTTTATAACAAGCGATTTTGAGACCTCTATATTTGAAATTGATAACCGATAATTCTGTACATTGACACTTGAAGAACTGGTTTCCTCTGGCATACTTATACTTGATATTGCATTTATTAGGGCATTTGATACAAGAGTATCTGTTTCGCTATGCTCACTAACTGGAGAAGTTATTGAACCGATATGAATACTATCAGTATTTACTGCTTTGCTTTTTGAAGTACAGGTAAAGTTGGCTTTTGATTTAACCTCAGTTATTCTGGCAGCTGTCGACATGTGAGAATCTGTTCTAAAGTCCTCATTAACTTTTGTTGTACTAGTGGTAATTTTTTTTGAGAGAATATCCCCATATTGTGAAGTAATATCATCATGATCAGGGTTTCTAAAACTACTTATCATTGCTGTGGAAACTATACTGTTGCTAATAACATCACTGAATTCTTCTGTTTTTTCTCCTTGTGGTTTTTCAATTCCTTGAGTAGAAACTGTATCTGTTGTAAGGGTTTCAATTTTGGGCCTTATGGTCTCCCTTTCAATGTTACCGATAGTTGTGGATATGCCTTGCACAATAGTTGTCTCCATTGTCTTATCTATGTCCGTATTATAGATTTTAAAACTTTTTGTAACTACCTTGGTATTATCAATTGTTTCAGTGACTTTATCGCTAATCGTTATCGTTTTGTAGTTCTTCTCTAGCTCATTTCCTATGGATGCTGTCAAAAGTTTTGTATCCCTTGTTTCTTGTACTAAGTGAGTTGCTATATGATTGATCAGAAGTGAAATTAAAGTGTTAGTTAGAGAATCCTCTCTATCAATGCTCCTCGGTTCTACAGATGTATTTGTGGCATGTTCAGCTAATGGGCTCTCCGTACCATTAGGTGTAACATCCACTGTACTAGTTACTGTGTCAAAAGCGGTTGTGCCACTTCTCTCTAGTGTACTATTCTCATAAGGTAGGATAGTTTCTACTTCTTGATCAATGATGATATTATTTGCCGATTGAGTTACTGTACCAGTAGTTATCACTTTCTGTAGTGTTGTTGTAAATACTACGCTACTTTCAAAAATTGGCACATTCTTAGTATTATCGATAGTCTCGGTTTTATAAACAGTTACTGCCTGTGGAACATCTAGAGTTTTATTAATTGTATTTGTGGGGTTATGTAGCTCAGTATAATCGACATTATTTGTAATAGTGCCCTTTTTGGTAATAGTTTCAGTAGTAGCTACGGGTATTGAGAGAGTTTCGGTAACATTTATGGTCTTGAATATAGGCTTAGTACTATTTCTTAATTGCTTTATTGTATTACTGGCTTCAGCCGTCACATAAGCAGATATGATAGGGACAGTGGTCGTTTCTGTATATACGGAAGTGATGTTAAACTTTTTAGTGAGAGTTGTTGTTAAAGGAATTGTAGTTGTTATACTTACAATATTGGAAGAATTGAATATATTATTTATTCTGGTGACCATAGGAACGACACTAGTGGCATCTTTTTCAACTGTCCTATTAATTATGGAGGTTAGTATCGATATAACCGGTATGATATGGGTAGCATTTATCAACCTTGTAGTATCACAAATACTGGTTAATGTAGTAGTCACTGGTACCTCTATAGTTATGCTCCGGATGTTTGTACTATTTAAAGTTTTGATTACGGTGGAAGTAAATGGAATGATGGATGTTTCATTTCTCACATTTGTTGTATCAAGTGAATCTGTGATAGTTGTAGTAACAGGAATAATACTTGTTTGATTCATTACTGATGTCTTAGTAAGAACGCTCGTAACTATGGAGGTTGCTGGTACTGTAGATTTTATTTTAATCATGGTTGTAGTGTTGTAGATATGAGTAGATGTTAACGTTACTGGGATAGTAGTGGTAAACTGCTTAATGTTGGTTGCATTGAATAGTTTGGTAAAAGTAGAGGTTACTGGCATAATATCTGTAACATTATATATATTCGTACTATACTTTATTTGAGTTTTGATGAAAGTACTTGGAATAATGTTTGTTTTATTAATAGTCCTTGTCTCATTAAAAGTGTGAGTAAGTGTTGCTGATACGGGAATATTCGTGGTAATAGTTTTTATTGACGTCGAATTGACTATATTGGTAACAGTTGCGGTCAACGGAATTGTAGTTGTTATGCTATTTATGGTAGTAACATTTAACACATTCGTTCTATTATAAAAATTAGTCAAAGGCAGAGTAATAGTCTCTTTTACTGTATCAGTTAATGCTGCAGTTGTAAGTACAGTAGATGTCTTGTTAAACAGATTTGTGATATCATGAACAGATGTGACAGTTGTCGTGCTAGGAATAATGTTAGTCAAATTTTGAGTAGCATTGATAACACTTGTCGCTATAGATATTAACTGTACAAAAGAGGTTTTACTGACTATTCTTGTACTGTTAAAAACACTGGTTACAGTGGTGATGACTGGGAAGGTAGAGGTAGCATTCTCGGTATTACTTACGTAAGCCAGACTAGTAACTATTGTAGTTACTGGAACAACGGTAGTCTTTGTGTATATTGCAGTACTATTGTATACATTGGTAATCTGAGTAGTAACAGGAACAATAGAGGTCTTATTTATTAGTTTGGTGGTGTCATATAGGGATATCATTGTAGACATAATGGGGACTGTAATAGTCTTATTGAGTGTATTTACAAAAGTGGATTTTATTATGTCAGTAGAAGTCTTATTGAACAGTTTAATAACATCATGGACTGATGTGATAATCGTTGTTACGGGAAGAGTGTTAGTTATATTTTCAGTAGTATCAACTGTTTTTGTAAGTATGGAGGTTAGTGGTATTACAGAAGTTTCGTTGATTATTCTGGTACTGTTAAGTACGTTTGTAGAAATAGTTGTAACAGAAATGGTAGATGTAACATTTTGTTTATCGGTTAATCGAGTTAAGCTAGTAACAAAAGTTGTTACTGGGACAACCGTGGTTCTCGTAAAAGTTTGAGTGGTATTATAAAAGTTGGTTATTTGAGTAGTTACAGGAACAGTAGATGCCTCATTTGACAACCTGGTAGTATCATATAATGAAGTGACAGTAGTAGTTGCCGAAATAGTAGTAGTCGTATTAAGTGTATTAAGAATTGTAGAGAGTACTACGGTGGTAGCTGTTTCATTGAAAATTCTGGTACTATTTTGGAAATTGGTTACAGTTTTTGTTGTTGGAATAGTCTCTGTTTCATTAATTATTCTAGTGGAGCTCAGTAAGTCAGTCAAAGTGATCGTTGTAGGAATTGTAGTTGTGACGTTATGAAGGTCAGTAATATTATAGTCTGTTGTTAGAGTTTTAGTGACCGGAATGGTTGTAGTCGAATTGAAGATGTCAGTAACGTTAGTTGTATCGACGATAGTAGTTGTCACCGGTATAGTACTTGTAACATTGTAAACAACTGTAATATTATTCGTATCAGTTACTGTAATTGTCACCAATACATTACTCGTGGCATTATAAGTGTTTGTTATATTGTGAGTGCCTGTAATCGTAGTTGTTACTGGTATAACAATTGTAGAATTCAAAATATCTGTAATATCATGCAAGTCAGTAACTGTGGTAGTCACCGGTACTGTACTTGTTGAGTTATAAATTTTTGTTATATTATGGGTATCAGTAACCGTAGTTGTCATTGATACGATACTAGTTGAATTTATTACATTAGTAATATCATGATTCTTACTAAATGTAGTTGTTAATGGAATAGTATTTGTCAAGTTTAATATGCTCGTAGTCTTGACGATATCGGTGATAGTAGTAGTGACAGGAATAATCTTAGTAGAATTGTAAATATTTGTCACGTCAAGAGTACTAGTGATGAGAGTTGTCATGGGTATTAGAGTAGTTGAGTTGATAATTAAAGTTGATGTATCAATTTGGGAAAGAATATTAGTAGTTGTAACATGAATTGTGTTTGTGGCGTTAATAATCTCTGTATGAGTAACAGTAGTATCAACAGTAAAGATTTGTGATAATTGGGTAGTTACAGTCGTCGTTTCGGTGACAGTGACAGTGGCAGTTTCAGTTACTTGACTGATTGAAGAATAAATTTGAGATGGTTTAGCATCAAGTGAGGCAGGAGATAATATTGAAGGAGTAATTGTAATACATAATGGACAAACTGTTGAAGTTACCTTAGATGTAAAAGAATAGGTAATATCGGCACCAGCAATACTAGAAACTGAAAGTAATAGCAGGGATACTACTGTATGGTATAGTGTCATGTATTAAAAAGGTATGTATGTATGAATGTATTGGTTGTTTGGGTTATTTTAAACCATATTGTAAAGATGCATTATTTCATTGCTGTTTCGACATTGAATTGGCATTTGTATTATATAAGTAATGAATTGGATGCACGATTAATATTCTGTAAAGAGGGAAGAGACAATAATAGTATAGAGAGAGTCTTAATAAAGTAGATGAAACATATATTGTATATTTGAGGTAATTGAATTGTCCAAGAGGGTAGAGTAGAAAGAAAAGAGAAAAAACGTCAAAAAGGTTAACTTCGATGCATTTGAAAAACTCGTGTAAATTACTAAAATAGGAAATTTACATGCATCATTTGTATAGTGAGTAGAAACCTCAAAAATGAAATATGAAAATGAAAAAGAATAGAGATCGAAATATTGATTTTATAAGAGACTGTATATAGAACGAATGTGAATATTGAAAAAAAAAACGCATACCTATGTATATATATATAAATGTGGTAGTAAGCTAAAAGGAAAAATCAGAGAACTGTAGGTCTTGAATTGCTTGAGGTTCTCCTCTTTCTTCTGTTTGTAGGGACCATTGATGCTGTAGAAGAAGTATTTGAATTTAAGGAAGCAGAAGAAGATGAATGCAATGAACTTTTAGTCTCTATAGGGAAAATTGAATCAGAAACAGTAATTGAAGTATTATTAGAACTAGGTCTTCTTGAAGTAGCTGGCGATATGGAAACTGTTGAGCCATGGAATGACTGTCTTGGGGTATTTGGTAGGATAGAGACGGAGTTAGAATGTGAATGAGAAGGGGGATGATGGTGAGTATGAGAATGAGTCATATCAGTGTCATCGATAATAGCACTTTCATCAGTATCAGAAATGGAAGCAGGGAAAGATTTATGATTTTGAGATGAGATGTTATACTGTTTATGGAAAGAATTCAATTGACTCTTCAAAGCAGAGTTCTGTTTCTTCAAAGAATCTATTTCTCTTAGCAATTTCACTACGATAGCGTCTTGTTCGCTCTCCATCTTGTTGATAACCTCCTCCCTCGAGAGACGCCTCTGCTTCGAAGAAGCATTTGATCCTGGCGCAGACAAATGACTAGAACTAGCCTTGACTTTCTTCTGTAGGGGCATCTTATTTTCTGTGGCAGCGGTGCTTGTGACTGGTGTAACTGTGGCAGGTGTAACTGTAGAATTCATGGTACTCACTTGTAGTGTTGCTCTCCCTCCCTCTGCATCCTCCACTGCTCGAGTGCAACTGCTCAACTGCCCTCTATTTATACTTGCCAGTCTCGAGGCCTTCCTTCTTCCGTTGAGTAATCCGAGGCTTATCGCAACCCGCTTCTGCACGTGTTTCTCTTCTCTTCTCTTCTCTTCAATTCTGTGCGGGTGCCGTGCGGGGCTCCAGTAGCTTACTCATGCGTACTGGCATTGCTTATCGGATCTTGCGCTAGTCTTATGTAACGCTTCCATGGATGATGTGTCAGCGATACTACTATCCATCTATATATTGCTGTGCTCTGCTATGTAATGCTCTGCTATGCTCTGCTATGCTCTTCTTCTCTTCTTTGAGAGCTTTCTTCACTCTCTGTTATGCCGTCGCTAACGATTTTTCACTTTCTTGAAAAATTTTTCCGCAATGAGCATCTCACCGTGATCTCAATTTTTTGGTTCATCGCAACCCAATTTCACTCTGGTTCAAGATGTTCTGTTACGTACATCTTCTATCTTGTTCATATATTTGCTTGTTACACTTGTCTCAATACCAAGACTGTATACACCGTTATAAGGTAAAAAAGGAATTATGACAGATAATAATAATTCAGTCGATAATCAACAACCTCCTCCTGCTGCTGCTGAAGATATAAAGCAACATATCTTTAATCCAATGTACAACAACGCTCAATGGCAACAACAACAAAATACGTATTTTAATTCATACCAAAAGGATGACTCTCCTTCTCCTACCCCTTCTACTCAAACTTCTAATACTACTGTGGAAACTACTCAAGATCAAGATGCTATCGCTAAAGCTGAACTCACTAGAAAATCTTTCATTGAACAAGTTAAGCGTCGTAAAGCTGAAATTGAATTGAAGAAACAAGAAGAAGAAAAGGCAAGATTGGAAAAAGAAAATCAATCAAAAGAGGATCAACAATCTCCAAAAGTTATGACTTTCTCAGAACGTATGAAATTGAAAAAATTACAAAAAGCTCAGGACTCTAATACAGATTTAACTTCTATCGCTAACGATACTGAATCTATTCAATCAAATGAAAAAACTGATGATTTGAAAGAACAACAATCACAAACCGAGGATGAAATTGTAAAACCATCTAATGGAACTGAAACTATCGAACAATCAAACGATAATGATGATGGTGATGATGATGTTACTTCTAAAACTACAGCTCAAGAAGAAATTGATAACGAAAACGAAAACGAAACTGAAACTGAAACTGTTCCTGAACCTCTCGATCCAAACGCTGTTAGTGTCTCACAAATTATAAATAGAGTTAATGAAGTCTCTGCAATCGATGATATTTACACTTTTGAATACCCTGAATCAATCGAAAAGCCTGATCAAAGATACAAAAAAGAAAAGGTCAAATATACATATGGTCCTGCTTTCTTACTTCAATTCAAAGATAAACTGAATATAGTCGCTGATCCAGCTTGGATTCAATCTACTGGTTCAAAGATCGTTATTCCTCCTGGTATGAACAGATCTAATAGATCAAGAGATCCAAGTAAATTTGGTGGCCGTGGTAATGGTGGTGATTTCAGAAGTAACTCTTCAAGAGGTGATGACAGAGGCTCTAGAAACTCTTCAAAGAGAAGATCTAGAAGAGACGATAGAAGATCTAATAGATCATATACTTCAAGAAGAGATCGTGAAAGAAACGGTTCTGAAAGAGGTTCTGATAAATTCGAAGAAAAGAAAGACGATAAACCAAAAGAAGAAGTCGCTCCTTTTGTTCCAAGTGCAAATAGATGGGTTCCAAAATCAAGAGCTAAAAAGACTGAAAAGAAATTCGCTGAAGATGGTGTAACTGAATTATATGAAAAAGAAGAAGTTGAAAGTAAGATGAAATCTCTATTAAATAAATTAACTTTAGAAAAATTCGACACTATTTCAACTGATATTCTTGCATTAGCTAATTTATCTAAATGGGAAAAACAAGGTGAAACTTTAAAGACAGTCATTGAACAAATCTTTTTAAAGGCTTGTGATGAACCTCATTGGTCTTCCATGTACGCTCAATTATGCGGTAAAGTCGTTAAAGATCTTGATTCAGAAATCGCTGATGAAAGTAATGAAGGTAAATCTGGTCCTAAATTAGTCTTACATTATTTAGTTGATAGATGTCATACAGAATTTCAAAAAGGTTGGACTGATAAACTTCCTACTAATGAAGATGGTTCCCCATTAGAGCCAGAAATGATGTCTGATGAATATTATCAAGCCGCCGCTGCTAAGAGAAGAGGTCTAGGTTTAGTCCGTTTTATCGGTTTCTTATATTGTTTAAATTTATTAACCGCTAAGATGATGTTCGAATGTTTCCGTAAATTAATGAAAGAACTTACTGGTGAACCTTCTGAAGAAATCTTAGAATCAGTTGTAGAATTACTATCTACCGTCGGTGAACAATTCGAAACTGATACAATTAGCGCTGGTGCAGCTACTCTAGAAGGTTCCGCTCTATTAGATAGCTTATTCGCTCTATTAGAAAACGTCATAAACGGTAAGGGTATATCGAGTAGAATTAAATTCAAATTAGTCGATATAAGAGAATTGAGAGAAGAAAAGAATTGGTCAAGTAACAAACTTGATAATGGTCCAAAGACTATTTCTCAAATTCATGAAGAAGAAGAAAGAAAACGTGCTCTAAAGAATAACTCCAGATCTAGCTCTAGACGTACAAATAACTCTATGGGTGGTGGTAGCAATAGAGGACCAAGAAGAGAACATTCAACATCTTCTTTCAAAGATAAAGATAATTTCACAACTACTAGATCTTTCTCTCAAAGAAGTAATAAATCACAAGCACCACCAAAGGAAGAACCAAAACCTGCCGCTCCTGCTGCAAGTAATATGTTCAGCGCTTTAATGGATAATAGCGATGATGAATAAACAAACTAATAAAAAAAAATAAAAAAATTATATCAAATCTGTCATAATCTTCATATGTACAATATTATTATTACTATTATTATTATTTTCTTTCATTTTTCTTCCCTCATTCCCTTTGATCCATATCTAGACATTTTACTAAATTCATAATACCTCATATCGGTATAACTTACGGATACATTTCTTCTTTTATTAATAATTTAAACATATCTATATCAATTTATATATTTTGTATATTTCTTTTAAAAAATAAATTATAGTATAGATTTGATGTTTCATTCTTAATGTTAAAGTGAAAAATTATGTATACTATAATGAAATTTTTATAACAGTCATCTCGGATAATTTCAAAAGGATAAGACGAAAGTGAAGCGAGTGTGTGCAATCTATAAAACATATCAAATTTTAACGTGGAAAGGATAGAAACCCTATAACTATATCTACACTCTCTCTGAAATATGGATAATGACTCCACAGATTCCAAAGCTATGGTCCTTTTAATGGGACTGCGAAGGTAAGTTGAATTATATTTATTCTATTCTATTATCAAATAATTTAGAAAGAAATCAATTAGAAATGTTTATATACTAACTAATAGAATCGTTCAAATCTTAATTATTTAACAGATGTGGTAAATCTTCGATTTGTAAAGTAGTTTTCCATAACATGCAACCATTAGATACCTTATATTTAGAGTCAACATCAAATCCCTCTATGGAACATTTTTCAACTTTGATTGATTTGGCAGTAATGGAACTTCCTGGTCAATTGAACTATTTTGAACCAAGTTACGACTCAGAAAGACTATTCAAGAGTGTTGGTGCTTTAGTTTACGTTATCGATTCCCAAGATGAATATATGAATGCAATTACCAATTTGGCTATGATTATCGAATACGCTTACAAAGTTAATCCCCAAATTAAAATAGAAGTAATGATTCATAAAGTTGATGGGCTAAGTGAAGATTTTAAAGTAGATGCCCAAAGAGATATAATGCAAAGAACAGGGGAAGAACTACTGGAACTTGGCCTTGATGGTGTTCAAGTATCATTTTATTTGACCTCTATTTTTGATCATTCGATATATGAAGCATTTTCAAGAGTTGTACAGAAACTTATACCGGAAATCTCGTATCTGGAAAATATGTTAGACAGTTTAATTCAACATTCAAAGATTGAAAAAGCATTTTTATTTGATATAAATTCAAAGATATATGTGTCAACCGATTCCAACCCTGTAGATATCCAAACATATGAAGTCTGTGCTGAGTTTGTTGATCTAACAATCGATTTGTTTGATTTATATAAGACTTCCGATGATCGTTCAATAGCATCAGAAACCACTAGAGGTAAAAACATGCTCACATCACAGAGTCGTGCGTTGAAAAACGTCTCAGAATTAAACAATGGTGTAATGATATACTTGAAGCAAATGATTCGTGGATTAGCGCTAGTAGCACTGATTAGACCTAATGAAACAGATACAGAGAATTGTTTAACCATTGCTGATTACAACGTGGAAATGTTCAAGAAAGGACTGGAGGAAATATGGGTAAAATCAAGAACCCAAAAATGATCTAAATTAAATATTCAGTATATAGCAACTAGTCATATATATCTAATCTAGAACTAAAATACAACTTACCAAATTTGTTGCTTTTTGCTTCAAAACTGTGGGAAGAATCCCACATTGCAACTCCAGTTCTCAAGATAGATCTCACGCATAACATTACTCTCATTATTCTCTCTGGTATATTTCTATTCTCAATTGTGTACCTGCATCTTTATTGTTGCAGTCTGTAGAAATGCCAAGACCCATTAAAATCCGAAGAGCGGATATAAGAAAAGCAGCCATATGACATATTTGCACCTTTTTTTGTTTTATGCACACATTAGATGAGAAGAATACTTAAGAGAGACTGTTGAAAGACTTCATTCTCAAGGTTACAGTTTTGTTGATCACATATTGTCAACAACGCAAAGATAATGGAAAGGAACTATGATGGATTATAAGACAAATAGTACCTGTCCTTATGGTTTTCGACCATATCCAGATAGTTCTACGAATGCTTTGAATCCATGTTTTATCTCATTGATTTCAACTATCTATGCTTCACTTTTTACAGTCATAGGGGTATTTCAGTTAGGAAAACTATTTTACAATCCAAAATGCCCAAGGAATTTACATCATAGTATTTTTAAAGTCAGGCAATTACCAGCTAAGCAAATAGTACATTTGTCTTCAGTTGCTTTTCAAGTTGTTTTGATCTTACTTCAATTATTTATTGCAAATGAACAGCCCTCCAACCCAGAGATATTATACTTCTCTTTGTATGCGAACCTAATTTTTATGCTTTGTGTGTCTTTACCAACTCAATATCTTACTTATTTCAAGAGCATCTGTTCAGTTGGTAACCAATTATTCTACTATTTCATTCAATTGCTATTTTTGGTTTTCCAAATTGGACAAAGATATGCTCATTATCCAAATGAAAGTTTTAATTTGATAAAGGGATACTATGGAGGTATTTTAGAGCTTGCTCTTCTTTTCAATACGTTTGCAATATTTATCTATGATTTATTATTCTTCACTCCTCATCCAGATATGTTAGCCTACTATAAGGAAAATAATTGGTTTATTACTGTTCATATCCTTGCCAATATGATGTTTACTTGGATGAATAAATTGATCAATGAAACCTATCAAAATGGTCAACTCAAAGATCCAGATAATTTACCGTTACCACCTATTGACCTGGATATCTCTTCTTTAAGTCATACTTTAAAGGGTAAATGGGAGCATGAAAAATGGAAACAAAGAAACTCTTTACTTGTTGCAATTTGGAAAACTTTTGGTTGGACAATCTTATCAGCCATGGTATACGAAACTATTAAGGACCTTTTTACAATTTTGGAACCACAATTATTAAAACTTTTTATTGAATGTTTCAATACGGATATTATAAGGAAATATCCTTCTATCCACGGTGTATTCGTTGCTGGTGCAATTTTCCTAATTAATTTTAGTTCAACTATCCTGAATAATCAATTCTACATTATCATTTTTCAAGCAGGTCTTGGTATCAGAGGCTCTATGATGGCACTTATCTACGAAAAAAGTTTACATTTATCCTTAGTCACTAAACAAGATATGTCCTCTGGGGATGCATTTAACTACATCTCTATTGATGTGTTGAGATTACAAAGATTTTTTGAGAACTCTCAAACAATTATAGGTGCACCAATGCAAATAGTGATTGTTCTAATTTCACTATACTTCTTATTAGGGAGGGCAGTTTTAGGTGGATTGGTTATAATGATAGTTATGATACCAATCAACTCCTTTTTATCAAAAAAAGTCAAGGTGTTAACAAAGAGTCAAATGAAATACAAGGATATGAGAATCAAGACGATATCCGAAATTCTTGGCTCAATTAGATCTATTAAATTATACGCTTGGGAAAAGCCAATGCTTAGACATTTATCTCATGTTCGTAATGATTTAGAGTTACAAAATTTGAAAAAAATTGGTGTAGTTAGTAACTTAATCTCATTTGCTTGGAACTGTGTTCCATTAATGGTTACCTGTTCTACTTTCTTAATTTACACTTTGATAAATGATAAACCATTAACTCCAGAACTAGTTTTCCCATCTTTATCTCTATTCAATATTCTAAATTCTGCCATCTATGCAATTCCTTCAACTATTAATCAAATTATCGAAACAAGCGTTTCAATGGGTAGAATTAGAAAATTCTTGCTACACGAAGAACTGGATCGTTCCTTCATTGAAAAAATGAAATCGTCTAACAATAAGAACGAGCCAGCTGTAGAAATTGAGAATGCGACATTCTTATGGAAGTTACCATCTAAGCTAAAGGGATCATTGACCGTAGACGAAGAACAGGCAATAGACACGAGTCAAGTTGCCCTACGTAACATACAGCATTTTAAAGCTCCAACTGGGCAATTAACTTGTATTATTGGTAGGGTGGGATCTGGTAAATCGAGTTTATTATTGTCAATTCTTGGTCAATTACCTTGTGTCAGTGGTTCACAGGAATTAGTACCTCCCAAGCTAACCATTAGAGGATCCTCTATTGCGTATTGTCCTCAGCATTCATGGATCATGAATGATTCTATTAAAGAAAATATATTATTTGGTCATAAATATGATGAAGAATATTATAAACTTACCATTGAAGCCTGTCAGCTAGTACCTGATCTTAAATTTTTACCAGATTCTGATGAAACCGTTGTTGGTGAAAAAGGGATTGCCTTATCGGGAGGTCAGAAAGCACGTTTGTCTTTGGCTAGAGCTGTCTATGCTCGTGCCGATATCTATCTTCTTGATGATATACTATCTGCTGTTGATGCGCATGTAAGTAAAAATTTAGTAACATGCATTTTGAATTCAGAAACTGGCCTTTTGAAGAATAAAACAGTTATTTTAGCTACCAATACCGTGTCCGTTTTAAAACACTCTCAGAAGATATATGCGCTTAAGAACAGTGAGATTGTAGAAGAAGGTGATTATGAAAGTATATTAGATGCAGACGATGAGAATTCGTTAATTAATAAATTACTGAAAGAATTTGATAGTAATAATCTTGAAATACGGTCAAAATCTAGTCTAAATTTGGCATCTGAGGTCAAGCTGAATGAATTGCCAGATCAAGATTTTGGTAAAACTAACGGAAATGATTATGATCATAGAGAAAGAAAAGCTTCTTTAGCTACATTGAAGAGTCGTCCAAGAGTAAAGAAATCTAAAACTGGTAACAAGACCTCACGAAATGAAGAAAAGTCTGCTGTTGGAAGTGTTAAATTACCGGTTTATATTGCATATGGTAAAGCTTGTGGTATTTCAGGAGCAATATTATTCTTCCTTTTTCTAATCCTTTCTCGTTTCTTTGATTTAGGTGAGACTTTTTGGTTGAAATACTGGTCTGAGAGTAACCAAAAGAATGGATCAAACCAAGATGTATGGAAATTTGTGGCAATTTATGCATTAATTGGTCTCGCTTCTGCTGCATTTAACACATTGAGAACCATTGTAATGTTAATTTTCTGCTCTATTCGAGGTTCAAAACGTCTGCATGATGACATGGTAAATCAAGTGATACGTAGTCCAATGCAGTTTTTTGAGACAACTCCTCTCGGTACTGTTATCAACAGGTTTTCAGCTGATATTGAGGCTGTTGATAATACATTACAAAATGTATTTTCTGTATTCTTCAAGTCAATACTAGACTATTTAGTTACCATTCTTTTGATCAGTATTAACATGCCAGCCTTTTTTATTTTCAATGTCTTTCTTTTAATTATATACATCTATTATCAGAAACACTACATTGTTCAATCAAGAGAATTGAAAAGACTAACAAGTATTTCCTATTCCCCAATAATGTCACTTATGGGAGAAACCTTATCTGGTCATATTGTCATTGCTGCATTTAATCATTATAAAATGTTTGCTTTTGCTAGCATGGAAAGGATCCAGTATAATATCAATTGTGTTTTTACCTTCAGATCTACTAACAGATGGTTATCTATTCGTCTACAAACCATTGGTGCTATTATGATTTTATCTACCGCTTTATTGGCCCTCTTGACTATCGATACTAAGGCACAACTAAGTGCAGGAATGGTAGGGTTGCTAATGAGTTATGTTTTACAGATTACCGATTCACTTATGTGGATTGTAAGATCTTCAGTGCTAGTTGAAACTAATATTGTCTCAGTAGAGAGAATTTTGGAATATTGTAAGTTGCCTTCTGAAGCAGAAGAAATTATCGAAAATAGAAGACCTGAAGAAAATTGGCCAAAAGCTGGTGCCATTGACTTCGAAAAATATTCTACCACTTATCGAGCAGCTCTTGATCCGGTATTAAAAAATGTATCGTTTTCCATTAAACCTTCAGAAAAAATTGGTATTGTTGGTAGAACAGGTGCTGGTAAATCCACCTTGTCTTTAGCTATCTTCAGGCTATTAGAGGCAAGTTCAGGTTCAATCAAAATTGATAACATTGATATTTCTACTATTGGTTTAACTGACTTGAGAAGTAATATAGCTATTATTCCTCAAGAAGCACAAGCATTTGCAGGTACTATCAGATCTAACCTTGACCCATTTAACGATTTTTCTGATGATGAAGTTTGGATAGCAATTCGCTTATCCCATATAGAGGTTCATGTCAAAAAGATGGCTCAGGACTTATCTACTAATGGTAAGCCAATAACTAATCAAGATTGCTTGAATGTCGAAGTTAGTGAAAATGGGGCCAATTTATCAGTAGGGCAGAAACAGTTGCTATGTTTAGCAAGAGCCTTGCTCAATAAATCCAAGATACTGATTTTAGATGAAGCTACTGCAGCTGTCGACTTAGAAACTGATAGAATTATTCAAGAGACCATTAGAAGAGAATTTAAAAACAGAACAATTTTAACAATTGCTCATAGAATTGATACAGTACTTGATAGTGATAAAATCCTTGTTTTGGACAAAGGTGAAGTAAAGGAATTTGATACTCCACAAAATCTATTGGATGATGATACTTCACTGTTTTATAAATTATGTGAGAAAGGTGGATATTTGAAACCTAAAAACTAAAAATAATCATACAACCTAAATTAAATAGAAATATATAAAATTCAACTTTAAGACATTTAAATTTAATAAATCTAAAAATATAACATAATAGCGACACTATATTAAACATAATAATATAATTGCAAAAAATTGATGAGAGCTATGGGATTCGAACCCACGCATCCGAAGATATCAGAATGTTTAAATTGAAGATACAACCTAAATCTGACGCCTTAAACCACTCGGCCAAACTCCCGATAATTTGATATGTCCGTATTGTGGTAATAACTGGTAGTAAGACAGAATAAATAACGTAAATTAAGCAGACGGATGTTCAGAATATAATAGGAATAATATATTACACAATCTATTATATTATTGGCAGTGGAAGCGCGGATCGGATTAATATTTATTTGACAATAGATATTTTACAGACAGAAAACTGATTGATTTATTTTTCATACAAAATATAAATATAAAATATAG
>JAJLXZ010000039.1:0-27007 GCA_030571575.1 Kazachstania viticola
ATAGCTATTGTTGGATATGATCAGGAATCCAAAATGTATCACTGTAAAATTGAACGATCTGATCCTAGACTGGTAACTACCTTCGAAGCTCAAGAGATCAACATGATACCAAAGAACAAGAGGAAGTCATTGTTAGAAAATTTCAAAGCCTTAGCTCAAATCTTCCAACCCAGCGAGAATCATTAGGGGGAGGAAGATGTAATAAGATGCCCCGACTACGAAGAACTGATTGTGACTAAGAAATTAATAATACAACCAAGCCCCTTGCTGACAAATGTCTACAAGGATTCTAGAACAAATTCCAATATTCAAAAGATATAAAAACCCACCAGATTCCAAGATTATTTTATATCTTTCTCTTCTCGATATTCATATTTATATTTAGTTATATATAAGAACAAGTAACCTACGTATCACGAGTAATCTAAGTTATCTTCTAGTTATCCTATATTAGTTGTACAAGTACTAATACATCAGAACTAGATCTACACCCACGTCAATCATTGCATCCGTTACCATAGTTACCTATTACAAGTTTATAAAATTGTTTGCCATCTTAGTATAGTGGTTAGTACACATCGTTGTGGCCGATGAAACCCTGGTTCGATTCTAGGAGATGGCATTACTGTTAATTTTTTATTTTGTATTTTATTATGCAATATAATATAAAAGTAAAGATAAAGTAATTTTATATTAATAATTTTTTATTTTAAGCTTTAAAAGTAATAAGGAATTATATACATTATAATATAATTATATAGAAATATAATTTTTAGAGTTGGAGTAAGTGAGATGAGGTAAAGATAGAGATAGGAAGGTGAGAGAGAGAAAAAAAAGAAGATAAAATTTTCATTGTACACATAACGAATAAATCATTTGAAATTGATAGGGGAGATGTGAAAGAAAGGAATGATAAAAAACTGAAAAATTTATTATTAAGTTAATTAGTTAAGATTGCTTTGTATACGTATTTGTTTTGTTTTGTAAATATTTTCTCTCCTTTTTATTTTTAGGTAATAAAGTAGATAAGTTTGGGGGATAATCATAATCATAATCATATATTAATAATAGTTATAGTTAGTAGTAGTAAAATGAAAACATATTTTAGAATATTTCTTTTATTGATAGTTGTAATGAATTCGAGTTACATTGTTCTTTCATGTGTATAATATAATAAGAATCTAAGAGGGAAAAGGAAAAGGTAAATAATACTAATAATAATAGAAATAAAATGAGAAATCTTATTTTTTCTTTCTATTACCACCTTGTTGCCTTGGTAAAGATTTTTGTGCAGGTTTTAATATTTGGAAAGAACATAATAAACTTTCATCAACCGACATCATTGCACCAGCGTTATCGAATTCACCACAATAATTTGGAGCAGAGAAAAGTGTAACTAATTGTCTTTTACTAAAAAATTCATAACCATCTTCGACTACTTGATGAGCTCTACAGATTAATTCCATATCTTGTTTTTGTAAGAATCTATTTACTACATCGGGTCCAAAAGTGAATGAAACACCTCTATCATTTTCAGACCAACCGACGATATCTTTATCTGGATCAGACCATAATAAATCACATAATAAACCTACATCAGGGATATCAGTTGGTCTCATTACTCTTCTAATTTGTTCCATACTATTTAAATCAGGTGAAAGACCACCATGCATACAAAAGATTTTTTCATCGATGATAGCAGCGATAGGTAAACAATTGAAACAATCTGTGAAAGTTTTCCAAAGTTTAATATTATAACGTCTCTTACATTCATCATAAAACCCATAAATTCTATTAATTGAAGCACATTCATGATTACCTCTTAAGATAAAGAAATTTTCAGGATATTTGATCTTATAAGCCAATAGAAGACAAATAGTTTCTAAAGATTGTTTACCACGATCGACATAATCACCTAAGAATAGATAATTAGATTCTGGAGGAAATCCACCATATTCGAAAAGACGTAAAAGATCATAATATTGACCATGAATATCACCACAAATTTTAATTGGAGCTTCTAATTCTAATAAGATAGGTTGCTTAATAAATATTGATCTTGCCTTTGAACAAAGATATCTAATTTCATGTTCTTCTAAATCCACTTGTTGACCTGGTTTTGAACCTCTTACTTCTAATAATCTATCGATAATATTATCAACATCGTATGATGACTGTGTATCCATTATTCCAGAGTAATTATAGTTTTAAGAATAATGATATTATATATAAGAATGAGTGATATTGTATGCGTATGATAGAATATCAAAAATATAATGAGTGATTCAATAAAACTAAAAAATAACGATATATAATTATTTTCTCTTTCGATTGTTTTTTTCTAATTTATTAAAATTTAAATTTTTTTTGTTGTCCTCCTTTTTTTCCTTTTCTTTGAATTTTTTTTTCTATGGAGGGAAAAAAGCAGTTAAAAAAAAAATATATGATAAAATTTAAAATTTGATTAATTGAAAAAATCCCTAGGGTGTTAAAGCTAAATTATAAGAGACGGTGTGTACAATATCGTAATAAGAGAACAGAATTAGAGAGAATACTAATTGAAATTGATGTAAATGGGAGGAAATATAAGAAAATTAACCAGTCACATTTAAAAACACACCGAAATACAGCATATAAGTATGTATACTGCCTAAATTAGCTTACTAACAGCTTGGATCAAAATCGTTTTCTTCTTTTTCCCGCTCAATGGAGAAACGAAAATCCGCCACCGCAAAAAAAAAAAAAAAGAATTAAATGGAGAAAAGATCACTACAGACGTTAATCGTTTGGTGTGATGCATGTTAATAGTGGGCTGTAAGCACTGACTGCACGTGACTGCTGTTTTGTGGTCGGGTTGTTTTGCCGCCTGGAGAATTCCTAGTTTCGATAATACTCATGGCCGAGTGGGGAAGAACGCTTCAATGTGCTTCTCTGATAGTTCCAAAAGGTTTTGGGAGCTGGGTAGGTTCGAGACCCTGTGCGGGCGTCTCTTCTGCAGATCCATCACAGCAAATCTTGTCGTAAGAACATTCAATGATGAATCATTACACGTGTGAACAATCTCTGAACAAAGAAATCTTCGGATCTCTTTAGGATTAGAAAACTTATGTTGCCTTCCTTCTGATGTTATTTTTTTTTTAGCTCTACGAACAATTCTCCAGGCCTTTTCACAGGCTCTATTATATACGATTTTTCTTTTTTTCACTGTAGGCTCTTGGAAAGAAAAAAAAAATGATAAACGTCTCTTTTGACATTCATTTTATTTTTATGTAATTATCTTAATTATCTCATCTCTACTTTATATATTCAAATATATGCATAAACATACATAATTATATATATAGAAAAGTTGTTAAATGACTTTTCTTCAACCCTCTTCTAATATTTGTTATAGACTAAAATTACCTAATCCACAATGTCCAACTAATTCAAATAGTAATGATATTGAACAATGTCGAAAATCTTTGAAATTTAGAACTGGTGCAGCAATAGATTTAGGTAGATCGAATATATTCGTTCATGGTGGTCTTATAATTCCTTTAAACTTACCAATTATTAATTCATCAACGGTTCAAAAAGAATTAATTCTTTATTTCGCTAAACAGAAGGATTCTTCTTCGAATTTTAAAAATTTAAATGATTATATAAGTAATGAAATCTTCTCTTTAAATCTTATAACTAGAGAATGGAATCGTATACCTATATCTTCCGATACAGACTCTCCAATAAAAGAACGTCTCTTCCATTCAATATGTTATTACAACTCTGCTATATATTTATTCGGTGGTCTTATAGTCTCTCCACAAAATGGTTATGAACTTATTGCTTCAAATGAATTATGGAAATTAGATCTTATCACAAAGACATGGTCAAAATTAAATTCAGATCCTCAAATCTCAAGAAGATTTAATCATTCAATGCATATTTCAAATCAAGATGATGATACAAAAGATACTAAACTTATTATAATAGGTGGATCAAATAATTTAGATCAATCAATTAATTTTATCGATATTTATAATATTTCTAAAAATTATTGGGAATCTGCAAAGACTTCAAATAGAATCTTAACTAATATCGAAGGGAAAATGGTCTCTTTAACTAATGATAAAAATGCTCCGATCATTATAGAACATAATGAAGCTGAAATTCCAACTATTGCATTCTTTTCAAAACTTAAAAGAAATTCATCAACAAACACTACCACAACTTCTTCTAATAAGAAAAAATCAATTGTAGAAGATTCTTTCGATTCAGATTCAACAGACTCTTCAGATGATAGTAATGATGAATCACAAAGTGATGGTTCAATAAGAACAAATAAAAATAATATGAATAAAGAAACTCTAAAGAAACATATTAATGATAAAAAAATCAAACCAGAAGTTACTCCAATCGTCGCATTACCATTACTTTCAAGATCTCAAGGTATGAGAATGATGACTACCTCTCATAATAATGATATTCAAGAAATAGCATCTCAATTACAGTATCCTTCAAGTATTTGTTATAATTATAGTTTCATGACTATCGGTTATCATCCAAATCCACATCCTTCTAATCTTCATTGTTATATTTACGATTTATCATTCTCAAAATGGATCAAAATTGATATAAGATGTCAAGATTGTAATAATAATAACAACAACTTTAATAATAATAATATTCCTAATAACAATAACAATAATAATCATCATCGCTTCTGGAAATTATTCGTTTGGAAATCTCATCACAGAGCATTACTTCTTGGTAGCTCCGAAAATGATAATTATTTACCATCCGTTCAAAGATTCGATCTTTTACTCTCTGTAGAATTACCAATGATTAACGTTTTTAATAAAATTGTAAGAAATTTAAACTTTATTCAAGCTAACGCTATCTCTGCTTCTTCAACTCCGACAGCAACTATGTTAACTCCGCCAATTTCAAATATAAATAGTCTCAATAACAACGTTATCGAATCTCCATTTAGAAAGTCTAGTTATTCCTCCACTGCTACTTCTCAATTCGAAAGTTATATCAAATACATTACTACACCACTAGAAATGGAATCCACTACTTCTTATTTTCCTCCATACGCTATGGTATTAGGTAAAGATGCTTTGGAAATCTTTGGTGAAGCTTTATCAGATTTTGAATTTATTACTAGTGAAGGTGATATTATTCCTGTACCATTATATCTTCTAAGAAAAAGATGGGGTAGATATTTTGATTTTATACTATCAAAAGGTTATTCAAAAGCTATAAAAAGTTATAAATCAATGGGTGCTCAATCGTCTTTGATTAAACTTGTAAATAGTGATGAAGATACAGATAAGTCTTCTTCTTCATCATCATCTTTACCAATCATAAAGCAAAATAATGATTCTCATAGTATTTATTCAAATAATAAAATGTCTCCTTCAAATTCATCTACAAAATTAAAAGAAATTTCTGAAATTGATATGAATGATAATAAAGATACTTCCTCCATTCCAACTACTAGCTCGACTGGTGGACTGATTTTTAGAGTACCATTCCAGGATACTGTATCTAATTTCAATGGAAATTTCAATTCAAATTCAAATTCAAATTCTAATGAAAAGGAAATGGAAAAGTTCATATCGAATAGAAAGTTGAATTCTACTAGAAGAAGATCTTCAATATTAACAACTCCTTCAATTACAGCTCCAGCATCATACCCAAATGAACTTTCATCATTTGAAACCTCAAGGAGAGCTTCACATCCAACTCATTCGTTTACTCAGCAACGTGAACTATCTAATGATAACTCTTCTTCTTTATTAAATAAAAACCTTTACTACTCTAATAGTAGAAAGAATTCAGTTAAACATATGCCAAGTTCTCGTAGCTCTAGAAATACTTCTGTCTCATCTAGAAATAGTTCGGTATCAATTATAAGTTCCACCTCTGAAAGAAGAGGAATATCAACTAAATTTAGAGAACAAAGTTTAAGTAGACATAACTCTACACCAAATAGCTCACCTAGTTCTCCTGTATTAGGTTATATTAATGTACCACTTCCTAGCCCGTCATTACCACCAGTAGCTCCATTACCACCAGTTCCAACTTCCACAAAAAATGATATGATAAATAATAGAAGAAGAATAAATAAGAGGAATTCTGTACCAAATTCAAGAGAAAATTCGTATACTGAATACTTAAACTCAAATAAAAGTAGTCCATTTTCATCAAGAAGAAATTCAAATAACGCTACTATCAATCCCTTGTTTAACAACAGTAACAGTACCAATCGTTTTACATCTTATGATTTGAAACATATGGGTAAAGAAAGACAAGGTTCAATAGAAGAACAAGATGAGAATTTGGACTCTCCCTTTTACGAAAAGAAAAGAAATCTTTCATCTGCTTCTCAAAACGAAAGTATTGCTAGTGATATTAACTTTGAAACTAACGCAAATTTCGAACCTTTACTTACTCCAAGATCGCTTTATATGCCCTGGCCAAAAGTCACGATTAAAGCTTTATCAGAATTTTTTTATACTGGCCAAGTTAATGGGAAATGGTTGTTGTCTCCTGTTACTCTAGATCTATTATTAATTTCAAAAATCTATGAAATTCCTTTATTGTATGATCTGATTACTGAAGTACTATATTCAGTAGTTGGTAAGAAAGAAGAGAGTCTATTAAATGATTGTAACGCTATTGATGCTCGATTTTATCAAATTGTTTCATTGAGCTTTAAAGATGATAAGAAAAAAATAAATGAATATTTAAGTGATAATCAAACCTATGCTGATATAATTAGATTATACTCTTCATTGGAAACTATTAATGATGGCTTCTTGGATGATTCAATTCTACAAAGAATTTCGAGATGTTTATCAATTAGCACAAATGCCGATAGTCTTGACGATAGTGACTTACACAGAAAATTTAATCATAACAGTAATAATACAAGCAACGCTTGCGGTAATGATCCTCTCGCAGACGGTAATAATAACCGTCTAGTTCCGACTTTATTTGCTGGCGGACCTAGAAATAGCCATAATTCCATTGATTCTCTTGGTTTTCCACCTTTACCCAATCTTATTCAAACAATTAGGAAAGGTACATCAATGTCGCAAAATAACTTCAAGAAAAAATCTAGTTTAAGCAATGAGATTAATTTAAGTACAAATACATCAGATTGTGACGAAAGTAAAGATAAACATAGTATTTTCAAGGAATCCTTCAGAGAAGAAAATAAGGAATACTTTATGGATGAAGAAGGATGTTTAGAGAGTGAAATCGGTGATGCTAGAGAAAGAAATGAACAATTTCGTTTACAAAGTTTATCTGGATCGTCAGTATATAAAAAGGAGCATCCCATGGATTTTGAAAGACCAGATTTACGTAAGATGAGCTCTTCATTTTTATCGAAGAGATATAGTCGTTTCTCATCGCCAAGTGATGATAGTTCTATTTCATCTCAGTCTTACTCAGACGAAATTGACTCTCAATTTGGCAGATTGTCAATATCAAAGATGAAGAGACAATTGAAAGCTGAAGAGGAATTAGATGAATCTATTGATCCTTTATTTAAGACCACGGTAAAGCCCAATAATAATATAAAGGATCAATATCTACGTTGAGTTTAGATGCACAACTCTCAGGACCTAATAGGACTTATGTTAGTCCTGGAACTACTACTTTCCCTGACAATCCAGCTACTGGTAAATCAAGTACTATTAGACCTTCAAAAAATTTAAAGGAAGAGAAACCTTCATTTGATATAGAAGAATTGACTTTAGAAATTTTATTGTCACCGAACACATCGGCATCTATTGATTATATTTTGAAATCCATTTATAGAACTGCTGTATTAGTTAATGATGCAAGGTTAATGTTGAGATATTCTGTATGTTTATCATTATCAAAATTACTAAAGAATATTAAAAAGAATATTCGATCTGAAATTGAGAAATTGACTGATCATGACAAAGAATTAGAAATTGCATTAAATTCTGGAACTTCGTATATCTCTACAAACTTGTCAACTGCCGCTACCAACTTAGTCGGGAACAGTTTTGCTGCACCTGAACCTCATTCATCATTAAGTTTATTAAGACAAAGAACAGATGCATCAGCATTCACGCAAGAAGGAGCTAGTTCTTTAGTTAAGGATTCTATATCAAATTTTAGACTAAGACAAATTTCCACTGTATCTCTAGGAAATGCAGCTAGGAAACCATCTGTAGTATCACCAAGAACTTCGATTGCTACGGTTGGTAGCACGTTGTCCAGTTTAACAAATAATCATGGTACTACAAATCTTCCCAATATCAGCACAAATGGTGGAAGTGCTACTGCTGTACCACTTACTCCTATCAATTCAAGTCCACATCAACCTAGTAAGAAGCCACTAATTCCTTCAGCATTTTCTTTACCGCTTTCTAGCACGTCATCACCAAAATCTAAGCGTGCTACTTTATATTCCAAGGAAACTGTGACAAAGACAAGTAGTACTACTAATAATAGTAATACAAATAGTGGTAATAATAGTGGATCATTTTCATTTTTTGGGAAGAGGAAACAGGATCCTTGATCATAATTTACATAGGTTTATCAAACTATTTATTTATTTTCCTATAAATATATTCTTGATAGAAAAATCTAGATGGGTATTTGGTAAAGCTGTGTCTTATGTTTTATAAATTATCAGAGAATACTTAATATATGGTAAATTTTATTGAAAAAAGTGGATTAAAGTTTTAGTATATAGATATATAAAAAATTAAATCAATCATAAAGCTTTCTTAGCGGCATCAGCTGGGGAAACTTTGTTTTCTCTGTTGAATCTTGGTCTTTGTGGTGGAGCTCTGTTCTTTCTGTTTTCTCTAGATCTAACTCTAACGATTCTAGCGTGAATAGCACAAGAGACACAGTAGTGTAACTTGTTGTAAGTCTTTGGTAAAGCGTATTCAGCGTAAACAGAAGCTTCAGATAAATCTCTGACGGCAGCGGCTTCAACAATGTTTCTGATAGCCATTCTCTTAATAGCCTTATCCTTTGGAACGGACTTGGAACAGTTAACACATCTGACTGGTTTAACGTGACCTCTACCCTTCTTGTTTCTACCGTTGGAAGCTCTCTTCTTTGGCATCTTGAATGTAATTCTGATTATAATGGAAATGATATTAAATCTATATGTTAGTAAAAATAAGAACGAGATTATATGTTTTTAAATGATTTCCTTTGAAGAAAAGAAAATAAGTTCACCTATAGGGCTGGTTTAACATACAATTTGATATATGGATTTCTTGCAACTTTTAAAAAAATAATGAAAAGAGAGCAAGCTATATAAAATCAGACAATAATTAATATATACTACGACGATATATGCCCTATTTTACTTTTGATATCTTGTTACTATTGCTTAGAATAATAGGTTGTATGGAACTAACCGATACAGATACATTGGGATCATCAGTAAAGTTCGAGAGGTCCCGTTTCCAGGCATCTCAGAATGGACCATCCATACAATAGAGTATACCATAACACAGGCAGGCTAGCCTACCTATGATGATACAGTTAGAAGGAAGCTGTCTAAGCTAGGCTGAACTTTCCTCCTCCTAATTCCTTCCAACTCCCAATCCTTCCTGTCTACAACGAAAAGCTCATCGCATAGTCTCCCAGTAGACTACTCCACCACCGCCATATTTGGAAAAGTTTCAACATTGCGACATGCAACAATCCCAAAATTAAAATGCGTCTGTGCTATTTTCTCAAATTTTCCATTTTTGAACACATCTCCCCATTGGGAAATTAATTTTGTAAACCAAAAAAAGCAAAATAATATAAAAAAAGGCTTTCCATGGTGTCCAGATGTGCAGTCACAAAACAGCTCCTGTTCCCCCGGCAACGGCTGCTTCGCCACTTTTTCCCGTTCTGGAAATTCCCGAAAATCGCTCGGCCCCGTCCCGAAATTTTCTACACGAGCCTCCCGAACAGTTACCCGAACAGGAAAATCAACTTTTTATTGCGTGGTTTTCATATTTTGATAATTTTCATGATATTTCAGTGCCTGCGAGATCTCTTGGGATCCTCGAAGATTGTAAAACGCCTTTTTTTACATAATGTCAGATATGTAACTATATATATAGTAGTTATCGTTGGTGAAATTTGTCATTACGCAATTTTGTACATATAGCGGTGGTTAAGTATCAATTCTTTTGGCCTTGTTAAGACTTTTACTGTACATTCGTTTTGACGTGTTTATTTTTTTGAAGTAATTGGGAGATTTACTACTATTCATTATTTGAAAGGGTTGCTTATTTTTCTCTTTACTCACGATTTACTTCTATTTATTGTATATTACAAGAAGATGCTACCAATGACAGATAGCACACATAACTTCAATTTACAGTTGATTCAAGCTGATAAATTGAACAATACTCTAGTCGATAATAATCTTACTGGTAATACTTTAACGAATGAAATTGATGATGATATGCTTATAGAGATTGAAAATGATGTGCTGCTGAGTAGCAATAGTAATTCTAATAAAATTATAGAAAGGAGATTATCTATTTCGGGTTATAATAATGATAAATCCGAATATTATGAATATGAAAGATTTCATAATGATAAATCGGCAATGGTCGATACTAATGAAATTTATAATGATAATGATGAAAATATGGACTTTAGTGAATTTGATGAAAATATTACACGTAATGAATTAGCTATATCAATTGGTAACAATGATTCCTTTGAATTGGATTATGAAAATGAATTTAATCCAAGTTTTAATAATTCAAATAATAATTATAATTTTAACTATACAAATTTGGAAGATAATTCAAATGACTTAGATATGGATATTGATGTGGATTCAGATATTGAATTACCTCTACTTAATGATCAACAAAGTCTACCTTCAAGGAGAAGAAAGAGAGACTATTTTAAATTTAATATATTCAACAACAACAATACTAATAATAACAGTAGTAATAGTAATAGCAATAATGACACAATCCAAGAACCTAATGAGGAAAATGATCAAGTATATTTAAAGAAAAAATCATTCTGGAATAAGAATCGTTTATTGCAAAAATTAAACTCAAAATCAAAAAATGATTTCTATAATGATAGTTTTGATACTTTTAACATAAATAACGAAGATTTCGATTATTCCCTTGAAATAGATGATATTATTGTACAAGAGACCAATGAAAATATCCTTATCAATCCTTCAAAATTACTAAATAATACAAATAACAACAATAATAATTCAGATCTTCTACCTATAGGTATGGACACAGATACAATTGCAGACACTCCTTTTACTAATATTCAATCGGCATTTCCTTCATCTCCTTCCATCATCGCTACTTCGGCTTCAAGCAACAATCCTTTCAAAAATGAAGACCCAATAACGAAATTATCAAATGAGCAATTTCCTAAGACCCCAGAATCTTCAATCTCTTCACCTCCAGAAGCTATAAATAAACAAAACATAAAAAAGAAATCAAGTCTACCAAAGACTAGAGGCCGTAAACCTTCTCTTATCCCTGATGCATCAAAACAGTTTTTATGCACGTACTGTGATAGAAGGTTTAAAAGACAAGAACATCTAAAGAGGCATATAAGATCTTTACATATTTGTGAAAAACCATTCACTTGTCATATCTGTGACAAGAATTTTAGTAGAAGTGATAATCTCAATCAACATGTAAAGACACACGCTTCTCATATAGAAAATTGATACAGTCTTTATTCAATAATATATAATTACTTACTTCTTATTCTACTTTTAATTAACGAAATAACAATGTCTAAATACTACTTTACCCGGATTTACTTATATTATAATATTTTATATTTCAATTGTAAATAAGGTATAGTAACAATATTTAGTTCAAATTCAATGTCAGCTAGAAAACTACATTGCATGTTCTACCATATCAAAACAATATGTCGAGATCCTATAGTGCTTATAATTATCGAGATGACTTGAGACATCTCCTAAACAATTCCTTCAATAATAATCAATGTTCAGATTGTCATAATTCTAATCCTGGTTGGTGCTCTACTACATATGGTGTCTTCCTATGCTCTCGGTGTGCTTCATTGCATAGGCAATTATTGAATAAAGAACCCTATTACTCCTCTATCAAATCGATCACTTTAGATCGTTGGTCAGATGAAGAGCTTTCCGATTTCATTAATGAGAGGAGTGAAATTAAAATTAACCGGAATCTTTATAATATTTCTGACAGTTTTTATGATTTGGAGCAATTAATGAAGAATAAATATATTCAACCCTCCGTGGAAAGTAGCAGATCTAATTTCAGAAAGTATGGAAATTTGCCAAGATTAACAAATAGATATGCCAGAGACTACGAATTGAGTAAATTTGCAAAACATATAAAGAAAATACAATCTCAATACCCTAGATTCAAAAATGAAGATAATTTGATTGAAGCATTATCACTTTCACATGGGAACATTGATATGGCTGTCGACATATTGAAATATAATAGCAATGTTGAAGAAAATCATGAAGATCTATATAAGGCTCCATCTCTACCAACTAGACCAAAGCAATCGACAGAGCCAACAGCTGCTGTATTTGATGGGTTAGACTCAATAAATACTGAACCAAGGCCTGCTATTTTTGACGGTTTAAGCGATATTCCTACACAAACAACTATGGGTAGTTACAATTCTCAGCAATCAATTCCTACATATAATCAAATAGGAGCTCCATCAATTATGGGTATATCACAGCAGCAGCAGCCACAGCAAGTAATGGTTCCAAATCAAGGATATTTACAACAGCAGAATATATATTCACAGCAGCAACCTTTCCGCCAACAAGCTCAACTACCATTACAACAACAGGTATATCCACAACAAACATTCCAGACAACGCAACAGCAATTTCAAACCCCGCAACAGCCACAACAATTTCAAGGGCAAGGATCCGCCTATAATCAGCAAGGCTACCAGATGAATTGGTACCAAACATAATTTTTGCTCGTTTCTATTTTTGAAATTTGGCAATCGTTAATTGATGAACATATATAATATGGCATTATATAGGTATGTATTAAGAATTATAGAATATAAAGGAAGATAAATATGACTTTAGATCATCATTGTTTTACTTATGAAGATGAATATCAGATTGTTAATGTAAATATATCTATCTGTGTCTTCTACTAGATGATATCTCAGTACTATTAGGGTATGCGGGTACATCATTATAGTCTACAGATACAATGCTACAATTTTCTGGGTCTACTCCAAACTCGAAAGGAAGAGAACCTTGGGAAGCTGAAGAATGAGATTCGCAGCTGGATCCAGAACTTGAGGCAGAACCTGTCGAATAAGTACTAGCAGCATCGTCAGAAGATTCAGAATCGTTTGAATCACTTTGATTTAAACCTTCAATAAAATTTCCTCTCTGTACTCTACGTGCAGGTGGCATTGGAGGTATTCTTGGAGTTGGAGTCCTAGTAGATGGGACACCCGAATGAAGAAAGCTAAAATGTGAGGATGATCTATTCCCTGTGAGTGTAGAAGATCTAGATGGAGATCCTCTTCCAAAACTAGTATTGAAGCTATTCGCACCACTCTGTTGATGATTATTACCAGTTGGGTTACTTTTAAAGCTTCGCTTATTATTAAGAATATTAATATTACTGTCGTTATCATTTTCTGAAAGTCCTATCTTTGTCATGGCAAAATTATCGATGTAAAAGGAATCCAGAGATGCAAATGAAGAATTTATAGGCAGGTTTACCACTGTATTAGGGTGTTGAAGATCTTGAGACTGCTCAACTTGATCATCTGGTAATTTATGAACTTGTGTTTTATTTCGTTTATCAATTTTTTCTAATTCGGATTGTAGTGATTCCGTTAATGCCTCCACATTACTGTCATTTGTCTGTTTGGGTATAAAAGTTTCTTTTTGTAAAATTGGTTCTATAGGTTTGTTTTTATAAGACCTTGGTGGTAAAGAAGGAGGGGTTGCTGAAGAAGATGAAGTATGAGAGGAAGATGATAATCTTCTTGTCCTGCGAGTCTCATTGGTAGCCATATATTCTCTTGCTTCATTATCAGATATAAGAGCACCTTCTCGTAATAGTATACTTAAATCACTATTTGATTTTGATAACTTTTGTAAAACCTCAGAATCTACAGTATTTTGAATAGAAGAGACATTCACAGAGTTAACTGAAGATGAGGAAGGTGAAAAACCAGTACTACTGGTTGTCATCAAATAAGTGACAGGATTATTTTTTGCTTTTGGTAAAGCTTTTAATGCTGATTCTTTGATTTTCTTACCAATACCGGAAACTGCATGCTTCAATTCATGTTTAGTTATTAAAATTTGTTCGAATGATTCCTGTTGATTCTTGTAAAAAGTATTTCTTTCTTCTAATTTATTTTTTATCATTGGATCATCCTCATTTTTAGGTAAAAGGTTAAAGTCCCAAGTAAGGAATGAATGTTTTTTTATATCCTCGATATGTAATCTCTTTGATGGATTTTTGATCAGTAATTTCGATACAAAGTCTATGGCGGATTCGTATTCTTCAATGGATCCAATTTTGGAGATTTTGTTATTTGATAGCTCCTCATAAGAAGGAAATTCGACCTCTTCATTGACAATTTTCTCAAATAGAGTGAGTTGATATTTGGATTTAAATGGTAACTTACCAAATAACAAACAGTAAGTTGTAATACCTAGCGCCCAAATATCAATCATAAGTGAAATGCATGATCCTTTGAATAATTCACTTTTATCGAAATTATATTTTGTAAAGACTTCATCACCTAAACAAATTTCTGGTGCGAAGAAAGCAGGAGTGCCTGCTGTCTTTGCTAACTCTAACTCATCTAGTGATTCGGAGCTCTTGATATTCGGGAGATTTGTATCAGAAGTATAATTATCGTAGTTATTTTCTACCGAGAGATTACTATTCTTATTGTTATTGTCTTTCATGATACTAGTTGACGCTAGGGATACACCAAAATCAGAAATCTTGACTGTTCCATCATCAGCAATTAATAAATTTGCTGGTTTGATATCTCTATGAAGAATACCTTGATAATGTAAATATTCCAATCCTAATACTACACCTCTTACAATTTCTCTTACAGTTTGGAAGTTCAATACTGGTGGTCCTACGGCATCCATTTCAAGAACCCCTTCGGGACACCATTTCACTTCCCCATTAGCACAATATTCTAATACTAAATATATTTTTCTTGATTTCAAGTCATCTAATACCTCTATCAATTTTACAACATGTTGATGATGTAGTTTTTTCATAATTGCAATTTCCTTTTTAATTTTATCATTCTCAATAAGTTTTTTAAAAAATGCCATTTTAGATCTCTTTTCATGTCTATCTACAATTTTTATTGCTACTAGTTCATCAGTGACTATATCTTTAGCTAATTTGACTTTCCCATGCTGTCCATGGCCCAGTTCTCTTATAATCTCATACGTATTTAGTACTTTTCTTTTAGATACAGGATCATAAGTTAATGAAATCCTATTAGTTTCTTTAACTTTTGGATTAGAGTCTGACTGGTTATAATTTAGACTAGTAGATCTACTACTATTTATATGGTCTATATGCAATGGATGATTAAGTTGTCTCAGTCTTTGCTTCTCCAATAGCATATTCAAAGATTCTACTGAAGAAGAAGAGAGCAATGAAAAGTTATCAGCAGATTTTGGAGTTCCTCCTAAAAGACGGTTACTAATCTCTAAATGATTTCTGTAGTTTTCACTATGTTGGCTATGTTTTCTTGGTGATACACCGTTTAAAAAGTCACATGCTTCATTGCCAGTTACGGCATCACTAGTAGTATCATCATGGTTGCTAATGGATAGATTAATCTCATTCTGTAAACTAAATGGGATATCCACTTCTTCATGATTATCACGAGTATCCATTATCTAGCCACAATAATTCTTCCTTTTTTAAAACTTATCAAGCCACACTATATGAAATAAAAGAAATGTAGTTAAAGAAACAGGAAGTGGTATAAAAAGAGAGAAAATCCTTATTACTAAAAGCTAAAAAGGAATGAAGTGAAACAGGTTAGTGCTTGGAAAGATATAAATAGTATCAGGAATAAAAAAATGAATGCTGAAAAAAGAAAGGATAATGCTAAATGAATACAAAAAAATGGATGTGTTATATGAAAACTAATGTAACTCTTTAATTATATAAGATGTGGTTCCAATTGACCTATTCGTTAAACAGAGATGCAGCCCTTACAATATAGTTCTATTTACAGGTTAAAATCAACTTATGACAATTTTTGCTTCCTACAAAAATTCCTGCAAAGAAAAATTGTAAATCGTATATATAACGTTGGACGGTTCTAAAGCCATTGGAGATGATCAAGAAAGATGCCAGCATTAATACTATGAGGAGATTAGTGGTGTTTAGGAGTGTTTATGTGCGTTATTTAAAGTTGTTGGTTGGTGCTGATGGGAATTCGAAGCGGTTTGTGAGGTCTTCTGGGTCAGTATTTGAGTAATTCTCCTGTTCTTTCTTCAGTTGGGCTCTCTTCAACTCTTGCTGTCTGAGACGTTGTAGTCTATGTTGGAACATGCTCTTATTTAGTTCAAATCTCCGATTGTTCTTTTGAATTGTCATTATTCGTTCCAATGTGTCGTCAAACTGCTTTTGGATGGACGGTGTTTCATTGATGGGTACTGTACCCACCTCTGCAGTGGGTACTTCCTTATCTTCCCTATTCTCTTTTGTAGAGTCATCTCCTTTTGCCTTCTTTTGATTGAATAGCTTTATTATCCATCCATCCCAGGAGCCTCCACCTTGAACATTAGGACTACCAGCTCTACCGTTTTTACCTAATTCTTGTTTCAATTGTGTCAACTTATTCAAGCATTGCTCATATTCACTTTCATATAAGGGTGTAACAAAGTGTGCATTATCTTGTAGGTGAATTTCGCATGTATATATCCAGTCTTTGATCGATTCGTTGTATAAAACTGTAGAACTTATATTCTGGCAAATCATACAGGATTGTTGGTCCTTCATTGCAACTTTCCTCTTAACATATACATTACTCATTTTCTTGTAATCTAAATATTCAATCAATATATGACTGCTCAGTTATATAGTGTATAGCACGAATGAGTGTGGATTGTCTCAATCAATAGTGCTTCAATGAAAAGTGAATTGAATAATTTTTTTCACATCTTCTTAATTTTAGAAATATCTTGTTATTTGTATTTAAACTAATGCTTTGACAGCAATGGAAGTATGGTTTATCACCTTTTAATGTATGTTTTATATCCTACACATTTTATTCTCTGATATATACCTTTCTAGATACTATAATCTTTTCTTAGCCCTATCCCAAGCGTTTCTTGGTTTCTTCGTAGCACGTCTGGATGTACTCTCTTCTATATTTCTCTTTGAATTAAAGATACTAAAGTCTTCACCACCAATGACATTCATTTTAGCCATTCTTTCTCTCTGTTTTTGTTTCCTCTTTTCAATCTTATTACCACCTGTATTATTCAATCTAGTGAAATTATCTTCTTCATATGCAGTGATCTTACGTTCCTTTTCTGTATCTCTAGAAGACTTGATACCACCTCTACCATGATTCACAATGTTTGCACCAATAGAGGTACCCCAATCTGGTTGATCTGCTTGTTCTTTAATGTATTCCTCCATGGCTTGCATTCGAGAGTGGCCACTACGGTCCCTATGTTCCTTAACATTAAACTTATCTTCGAAGTGTCTAGATTGTTCAGGCGGTAGCATTGCACTAATCTTAGGTGGTCTATATACGTTATTCTGTTCTTGTTCTTCTCCTTCTTGGTCTTCTCCTTCTTGGTTTGTCTTCAATTTATTAGGCTTACTTGAGCTTTTACTCCTGATAGCATTTGGTCTGTATGCAAGTTCTTCATCCTCACTACTAGATTCTTCATCCTCATCTCCATCTTCATTAGCAGTAGAAGAGCCAATATCACCGGCAGCCTTTGACATTTCAATGGCACGTTTTTCAGCATCATTATATTCCTTCTCCATTCTTGTATAAGCTCTAGTTAACTTATCTAATTGATAAGATATCTTTTTTTCCAATGGTTTAACCCCACGTTCAAGCACCACACGATTCTCAACACTACGCTCACGGCCTACAGTAGAAGCTGGATCCTTACAGTTTGTATCCATCTTGCTGTCTAAAATACAGACTAATGCAGAAATATAAGATAGCATGGTATCATTCTTTAGAGACAGTAACGAGACTTTTTCAGTTTTGTTGATCTTGAGGCGCTTTAATAAATCAGATTCATGTTCAGATTCTTCATTGGAATATATCATATGTAAGGTATCTATCGACTCCGATGTACTCTCTAAAGACTCATTAATCTGCTTCAGAACCTCAACTAAATCAGACATTTTCTCCAAAATCTTTCAAATAATATCTCTAACCACTAGTATACTGACTATTCAACACAGCCTCTCGCAGCACTAAAGTTCACCTACCACCTGTTCAATCAATACTTTGCAACTATAAAATCTCAATAGCTTTGAGCTTCAAAACTCATCGCAAATTTTCCGTCACAAAGAACGAAACCGAAAATTTTTCACTTTTGGAATTTGCGATGAGTTCAAGACCATTTTTGGTATCAAAAGAAGATGGGTACTTGAATATTAATAGTTGCAGTATGAAGATTTTGCTATTTTTGCATACTTATACAAAGGTAGCCTGATTTAGAATATATTCCTTTTCTTGATTCCTTTTGAATACAAATAATCATGCCTCAAAACGAATATATTGAACAGCATATCAAGCAACATGGTCGTAGATTAGATTATGATGAGCGTAAACGTAAGAGAGAAGCTCGTGAAGCTCACAATATATCGTTCAAGGCTCAAAAGTTGACCGGTTGGAAAGGTAAACAATTTGCTAAGAAACGTTATGCTGAAAAGGTGGCTATGAAGAAGAAGATTAGAGCACATGAACAATCCAAGGTTAAAGGTTCTTCCAAACCTATGGATGAAACTGGTGATGCTTTACCAACATATTTATTAGATAGAGAACAAACTAATACTGCAAAGGCTATTTCATCGTCTATTAAACAGAAGAGATTAGAGAAAGCTGATAAATTCTCTGTGCCATTACCTAAGGTTAGAGGTATCAGTGAAGAGGAGATGTTTAGAGTTGTAAAGACTGGTAAATCGAAGTCTAAAGCATGGAAGAGAATGATCACAAAACATACGTTTGTAGGAGAAGGTTTCACTAGAAGGCCAGTAAAGATGGAAAGAATTATTAGACCAAGTGCATTGAGACAAAAGAAAGCTAATGTAACACATCCAGAATTAGGTGTAACTGTGTTCTTACCTATTCTAGGGGTTAAGAAGAATCCTCAATCTCCAATGTATACACAATTAGGTGTCCTAACTAAAGGTACCATTATTGAAGTTAACGTCTCAGAATTAGGTATGGTTACTGCTGGTGGTAAAGTTGTATGGGGTAAGTATGCTCAAATTACAAATGAACCTGATAGAGACGGTTGTGTCAATGCTGTCCTACTGGTGTAAATGTGATGCTGTTAATGCCATCCATTTATATTTTTCTTTTCAAGTTTCTCTATTTGCATGCCTATATAACAAAATTCAACGAAAGACTATAAGCGTTTTCTTTTTGATATTGTATGGAAGATTAAGTAAAGTATTCAATATTTAAGTGTATATTAGTTTTCAACATTAATACAAAATATGAAATGTTGCAAGAAAGAAAAGTCATGAAGAAAATATATTATAGTGTACATAATTATAAGAAGAATGTCGTACTATGTATTCACTACGTATATTGATAATAGAGAAAAATGAAATAAGAAAAATATATATATATATGTCATAAGATAAGGTAAGAAAGAAAGAAAAAAATAGTAATAATACTTATAAAAGAGATTTTTGTATCATTCATCGTTTTTCTATTTGTATATTTAAATCATATCAAAGATTTTTTTTTATTATTGCTATCATTTTTTTGTTTTTAATAAGGATATTGAAAGAGTTTAAGAAAGCACTATTCTTGGCCGAAACCTATCGTTTCCTCCACAGCTAAACTTAACTTTTGTTTCATACTATCAAAATCTAGATATGATGGTAGATCGACTCTGTTGAAACAAGTATGAGATTTTGGTAAATGTTGAACTTCTCCAGCCTTTTCAATAGTAAACCTTCTAGGACCATCAGAACCTTGAAGATCCTTGAACCCATTAACTGGGATTCTTGAAGTACCAGTAGTGAATTGTAAAAGTCTTGCTCTTTGTTCGTTATCCCAATCTCCAATACATTTCCAGAACCATTGAATGACATCATCAGATTCTTGATAGCCACGATAATCAGTATGTTTTTTCCAATCTTCAATGTCTATCTCAGCAATACCACCAATTAATAATTCAAGTTCTCTTTCATCAAAAACGGTTACTAAGTCTTCTGGTATTAGTTCATTGAAACCATCCATAAATGCTTTGAATTGTTCTTCAACTCTATTAACGATCTTCCATTGTGTATACAATTCAATGTATTCTTTCTTATTTTCATCAGTAACATCAATGTTTTTACCGTTCTCCTTCAAATCCACTGTCACAACTTGACCAAATCTTTCATCATCAGCGCTAAAAGTCAAATCAAGAACGCCATCGATACTATTTTCAAGCATCCAGTTCAAAGAATTATGCACATCAGCATCAACACCTTCCATATCTTGTAGAGCTACTTTTTTCCTTAGCATCATTTTATAGAGGGCACCAACAAAGAACGCATCTAAGAATCTTCTGTGGAAGACACCTAGACCTACAACTCTTCCAATAAATTTGAAATAGTTCAAATGTTCTGGATTAATTGCAGAGTTTGGATTAATTTGAATAGTGTAATTGTCATGAGCAGAATATTCAAATAAACAATAAAATGGGTTGAACATTTCGTGAGACAGTAAGAAGAAAAATTCTCTTGAAACACCACCATAGTCTAAACCTTCTTCACCATCAAATTTAATCATCAATCTTTTCTTCAAATCTTCTGGGGTTTGTCTCATTATTTCTTGATAAGCATCTTCAAAAATATTCTTTCTACGGACTTTTATGTGACATTGACCTGGTAATATACGTAAAGCAGGTTGAGATCTGAAATAAATGACTTTACGTCTAAAATCTCTCTTATATTGTGGAACATTTTGATCTAAAGAAGATGGTAAACGAGGATCATCCCAGGTTGTAGTCTTTGTATTATGATCAACAAAGTAAACACGAGCTGTATTTGTCAGTCTCATTTCCCAGCCGGATGGTAAAGGACCTAATTGAGATACAGGTTGTTGTTGTATGGTAGTGTTAGTTGGGCCATAAGTACGAATGTATTGCTGTCTTCTTGGATCTACCCAAGTGGTTGTTCTTGTGTTATGATCTACGAAATAGGCTCTACCTTCGGGAGTAAAACGTTGTTCCCAACCAGATGGTAATTCACCTAGGCCAGAAGTTGTGGCACCAGTGGCAGCAAAAGCTGCTGCTGCAGAACCATTGACTGCTGGAGTAGATGAGTTAGGGCCAACTTGAACAGTAGTACCATCAGTAGCAGGAGTAGTGGCAGTCGACGCTGTACTATTGTTAGTAGAGCTACCACCTGGTAGAGTTCTTCCTCTATGTTGTCTTCTTTCTAATTCAGTATTGACACTTAATTGATTACCTCTCTCAGCCTCAGTTTGATCAAGAGTGGGACGCTTCCAAGTAGTTGTTCTTGTATTATGATCTACATAATAAGTTCTACCAAAATTATCAGTTCTTCTTTCCCAACCAGGAGGTAAACGACCATACTGATCTTCAAAAGAGGAGTACTGTCTATTTGAACTACTATTAGTTTCTGAAGTGGTGGTTGTGGAGGACGCAGCAGCAGCATTATTAGCCTGAGCTATAGAACCACTCTGTAATGTCGATTCTACTGCTTGTGGAGTTGGGGTATGCGAACCAGAACGAATACGATGTTGCTGATTAATGTTGTCAATATTAGAAACAGCGGCACTAGTACCTGGAATAGTGGCTGGAGTTGAAGTATTATTACTTGCACGGTTATTTGTAGTATTTTCAGATGGAATCTTTGATAATACTACAATTAATCTACCACTAACGGACATATTATCATTAGATCTCTTTAAATCTCTTGTTATTGTCTCTTCTCTTGTTCTATTAGAGCCAGTAATAGCATCATCAGAATTATCATCCAAATTAGGGAAGATATCAGAAATACGAATGTTAACAACACCGAGGAACCCCTGATCTTTCTTCTTGAATTTTTTTTGATCAAAAACTTGAATAGTCAATATTGAGTTTTCCTTAATGTTATCAAATTTGAAAGTTTCATTCCAGTAAGGATTTAAAGTTTTCTTAGCGGCAGAGGTAGATTTTGTCTGATATCCATCTATTGTCAATACAGCAAAAGGATCAGGGGAACGGAACACATCTCTCTTATACAGAGATTCTGCAGCTACCAGTTTGGCAGAAATAGAAGCAGGCATTATCTAAGGTTAAAACTGAGAGTTTTATGATGCTTGAGAATATCTAAATGAAATTTATTACAAGTATTTTGATTTTCTTGTAAAGTATATATAATATTTTTTTTTCAAAGCTGCAGCAAATACAGAAGATAAAGAAGGGAAGTAGATAAACTCAGAAAATGAAAGTCTTTCTAATTAATTATATCAGTATTCTTCTCAAAATTCTGTGATTTAACTTTAGTACTTTTTCTAGAAAGGGAGATCACAGAGAAGGAGTCGAAACAGATGCTTACAGAAGTGAATACAGACACAGGAAAAAACCCAAAGAAAAAAAGGAAGAGGAGTAATGTACACTTTATAATCTGTGCAATACACTATTTAAACCTATGTAGTGTCTAATAACTATACACTGTCTATCAACAACTCTATCAACTTAAGTAAACAATCATAAGCTCAAAGAGTTTTTTATCCAGTTTCATTCCTTGAGATGGAAAAAAGATTTTGGCCCGGAAGTTTTTTCTGCTATGCGCGGATTTGCGGTGGCGCTGTTTTAACGCTTGCGGTAGAAATATGTAATAGATTAATAATATATTATATATACGTGTGATAGATGTATGTACAGGAGGACGGATGCTATGTGCTGCACCATGCTGGCAGGGCCCCGCAACAGAGTAGGAATTGCAGGCAGTTGTGGTGGTGGGTCTCGCTGTAGTTGCTGTAGTTGCTGTAGTTGTTGTCGTGACTATTGTTGTTGCTGTTGTTGTCATTGCCGTTGGCATAGCCATCGTGATGATTCTCAGGGCGTTTGTGTGTACCCATGGAGTCGTAATTTCTTGTTGTAGGGCCCCGTAGGGGTAATGGAGCTGTTGTCACGACTCGTTGGGTCTTATCTGTAATTGTGTTTGTATTTGTAATTGTATTCGGGTCTGTCTCTCGTGTATCTTGTCTTGTAAAGTTTTTTGTAGCTGTTAGGCCGACAGGATTCATGTTTGTATTCACATTACCTTGACTTCTACTATGCCGTATATTTGTGTTGGTATTGTTGTTCGTATTTGTAGGTGTATTCAACTTTTTATTCTTAATATTCCGCGGCGTTGCGTTCCCATATCCATGTAGGTTTGCTCTTCTGTTGACGTTTATATCCCACCCTTTGCCGCTATTCAGTTGCATCCAATCGTATTCTCCATCATCTGACATTCCATTCTCTAACAGTACTTCATCCATCAATCCAATTAAATACTCGTAATCTGGTTCTTCTTCAAATTTTAGATTACGTGAATAATTTAAATACATGGCAAATTGTCTTGGTATCTTCTTATATCTATCTTCACTATTAATCTCTCGAGATTTATTTCCAGGCATTACTAATAAATCATCACAATTGATTCGTTGTTTGGTTAAACCAATCTTTTCATATTTTAATTTATTATTTGCAGCCTTCAGACCTTGCCAAGGTAATGATCCTCTTAAAAAATAAAAAAACACATGTCCTAAAGACTCCAAATCATCTCTTCTACTTTGTTCTCTACCATAATGTGTATTGATTGACATATATCTCGCTGTACCACTTAAAGACTTTCTCTCCCTATATGGTATGTGCTGTTTTGTACGAGGATCTCTATACTGTTTTGCCATTCCAAAATCTACCATGTATATCAAACTCCTATCACCTTTAGCACTCTTTGCAATACTCTTCCTCGAACTTTTACTTCTTTGGAACTCAGAAATTAAGAAATTATCAGGTTTGATATCTCTATAGATCAAATCATGTTCATGAATCTCTCGTACTCTCGATATCATTTGTTTAGCAATTAGGCACGTAGTCTTTACTGAGAATCTGCGGCCACACCATTCAAAAAGATCTTCTAATGATGGCCCCAATAAATCAATCACTAATACATTATGCATCCCTTCTTGTCCATAGTAATAAGCATGTGGAATCCCAGTGCAATCATTCAATATCCTATATGCACGAAACTCATCTCGTAACTGAGGAGCATCAGAATTTCGAGGTTCAAACTTAATCGCAACCGGTTCAGTTTCATTCTTATTTAATATGTTCTCCCCTTCAAATATTACTCCAAAAGATCCTTCTCCAATCTTTGACCCAAGGGCAAAGTGTATCCCTACAATATGTTGCTGTTTCATTCTCTCTATATCTACCACTCAAATTTTTCTTTTGGTTTAAAAAGAGTGCCACTTGAATTCTTGGTTAATCAAAGAATAAAATGAAACACAAAAGAAAACAAAAAATTCCGGGCTAAATGGCTCTCGTCTCTTCCTCGTTAATCAAACAGAAAAAAAATCGACGTGCTACCTCTGATATCAATGGCTCTAACTCTAACAACCATGTATAATCCACTCTTTCAGCCTGCCTTTCTCTCTATCAAACTGTATTTTAAATACAAACTATCTCTTCTCTCTTTTTTCCTATTTTTAATTCTAACGCTATTTTTTTTTGGCATGCGCTTCTCAATTTTCTTACACATGAAAAATTTTACAGTCATTGTCAACGTGGATGTTTTGATTAACATCAAAATAGTCAATTCATAAAGGGTATGTTTACAGTGCAGGCCTGTTGGTACACATGGCAATCAGTGTAGTAACTGTTTTGAATCATTTGTGAGTAGGCTAGAGAAGAGGAGAAAAAAAAAAGAGCGTATATAAAATAATGTTGGAATTAAACGGTAAATGTCTCGCGTTCCATGGGCCTTTGTTATATGAAGCCAAGATCTTAAAGATTTATGATCCTGTATCGGAACATATATCTTCTTCACTGCCTATAATTGATAATAGTGTTGGCACGAATTCTAATGATGGTAGCATAAACGAAATCCCTAGTAGTTTATTGGATACCAATGAGAAATGCTATTTCATTCATTATCAAGGATGGAAATCGACATGGGATGAATGGATTGGATCCGACAGAATCCGCGAATTCAATGATGAGAATATTATGTTGAAGAAACAATTGACTTTGGATGCTAAAGAAGGTAAGAAAAAACAACAGCAAGAACAAAAGAAGAAGAGTCAAATTGGAGCCTCTATTTCATCCTCTTCTTCAATGAAAAGGAAGAGTTCTGATACAAAATTTAGGAGCCAATCAAATGGATCCACTAATACTGGAATTAAGAGTGACGAATATCCAAGTAAGAAATCAAGATCTCCTAGTGCAAACATATCTAATAGCAATGTGAATAACATCTCATCAAGTTCTTCCTCAACAAATATATTAGGTAACAGCAATCAACAACTTCACCAACAACGATATAGTCAGTTACTTGCCTCTCAAATTACTATCCCTAAAATTACTCTTCATATTCCTGTTAAACTAAAATCTATCTTGGTGGATGATTGGGAATTTGTTACCAAGGATAAAAAAATTATTAAACTACCAGTGAAAGCAAACAATAATATAAACTCAATACTGTCTGATTTTACAACTTATACTCAGACCGATGTCAAGAATAATAAGCACAATAACTCTTTGATTAAAATCTCTCTACTGAAAGAATTCACGGTGGGATTAAAATCATATTTTAGAGAAGTATTGCCAAGATTATTACTATATAGATTAGAAAAATTGCAGTATGAAGAACTTGTAATCAAGAAACATGAGAAAGAAGAAAATGAAAAGAAAGATCTTTGTGAGGTTTATGGGAGCATCCATATGTTAAGGTTAATAAGTATATTACCAGAACTTATAGCAAGTACAACAATGGACCAACAAAGTTGTCAGTTAATTATAACTCACTCCGAAAATTTACTACTCTGGATGGCTTTAAATATAAATACTCTGTTCAACTTCAATAGAGTTGATGATGATGGGGATAAGTACTATGTCAATACTTCGAGTCAATATGAAGGAGTCGCATTAGGTATGTAAGTAATCTTAAAACCTTGATATAAAAATAACAGGAAAAAGAAATACAAATGAATTTAATTGCACAATTTTAATCAATGTTATGTAAAGATATAATACTGAACAAAAATAATATAACTACTATCAGTTAGAAAGTTCTTTGTTAATATTTAAAAATATGATTTTGCCCAGGATCGAACTGGGGACGTTCTGCGTGTTAAGCAGATGCCATAACCAACTAGACCACAAAACCATGTAAAACATAATGTTATTGTAATAATAACTGGTAGTAAGACAGAATAAATAAGATAAATTAAGCAGACGAATGTTCAGAATATAATAGGAAGGATATAGTACACAATCTATTATATTATTGGCAGTGGAAGCGCGGATCGGATTAATATTTATTTGACAATAGATATTTTACAGACAGAAAACTGATTGATTTATTTCAGATACAAAATATAAATATAAAATATAGAAAAGATAAAATAAAGTAAAAGAAGACATTTTTATATGTTTCGTAAATGTCAAAAATCCTTGAAAGAGATGAAAAACTTTTCACAAAGTCTTTATCAATATTTTGCGTGGTATCCATTTTGGGTAATATCGATATCTTGGCTAAGAAATATG
>JAJLXZ010000039.1:29976-77228 GCA_030571575.1 Kazachstania viticola
CAAGATATCGATATTACCCAAAATGGATTCCACGCAAAATATTGATAAAAACTTTGTGAAAAGTTTTTCACCTTTTTCAAGGATTTTTGACACTTACGAAACATATAAAAATGTCTTCTTTTACTTTATTTTATCTTTTACTTAATCTTTATTATTTCTCTCTTTTCTATATTTTATATTTATATTTTGGAGGAAAAATAAATAAAAAATCAGTTTTCTGTCTGTAAAATATCTATTGTCAAATAAATATTAATCCGATCCGCGCTTCCACTGCCAATAATATAATAGATTGTGTAATATACCATTCTTATTATATTCTGAACATTCGTCTGCTTAATTTACGTTATTTATTCTGTCTTACTACCAGTTATTACCACAATACAGTACGTAAGATCCAAGCGCAAGTGGTTTAGTGGTAAAATCCAACGTTGCCATCGTTGGGCCCCCGGTTCGATTCCGGGCTTGCGCAGTTATTTTTTGTATTGCGGAAGTCGATTTAGCTAGCGGGCAGAATGTTATGCTATGAAAGCTTTATATGTATTCGAATTGTTTTGGTTTTATTAATTTATTTAGTACTATTATAGTACATGTTAACTTCAGAAAGGCAAGAACAATGCCCCTTTTGTAACACTAGTTATCTATACATGTTTTTGAAGCTACTACCAAAGTCATACAAGACTAGAATTTATTAATGTATCGGACATATTACGCGTTAATACTCTCTTCCCATTTTTTATATGCCTTTCCATTTTAATAGAGTCAATTCTTGAAAGCGCTGCCTCTATATTAGCAAAATAAGGCTGCTGGTATTGCTCATGTCCATTTTCAAGATCGGAATCAGTTACAACCTCTAAAACATGTAGAATGCCTGATGATGCGAGTCTTTCTCTTATTCGAGTGTCCAACGATACTTTAGAAAATAAAACTGAAACATTTTTTTTTTTGTAATTCCCTACAATTTCCAATAATATTTGGCTTGCCGAAGAATCTATAAATGTCATACCATCTAGATCGAAAATAATGTACTCAATTTTTTCTTGGATTATGAACTCCCTCCTTCCAGGATGTATATTTACTGATTTGAATCTTTCCAATCTTTCAAGTCGTTCTTTTAAATCCTCCGTGCTGGTGAAGGTCAAGGGCTCTGGTACTTTAACTAACAGGCATCCTTCAAATTCTTCTAGCCTTCTTATATTATCATTTTCTCCTGGCTGCATATTTTGTTGGTATTCATCAGCATTTACGAAATTATTAATTCCTTCTAATCTAGCAAGGATCTGTATTCTAGATCTTGCAGAATGCTTAACTATTTTAATCACAGAATATAGACAGCCTATTGAGATACCCGCTTCTAGTGAATGAAATGTTGTTGCGGCAAGAGTGATGCCAAAACTAAAAAGCTCGCTAAAACCATGGCAGCGAATATGGAAAGCAATATCAGCTGGTGCTTCTGCCAATAAACTGGCACCTACAAACATCATTATTATGGAAAGAACACAGACGGGAATAAAATGAATTACAGGTAGCAGTAATTTGATGGTGATGAGAGATATAAGACTCATCACTACACCAGATATAGCCGTCTGTCCTCCTGACAATGCATTTATCTTCGATCTCCCGTACCCACCAAAAGCCGGCAATGTTCCAAATATTGAACCAACAAGATTCATACCTCCCAATGCAATTAGCTCACGGTTTGAAGAAACAACACCACCATCAAAGCCTCCCAGAGATTTGGTTGCAATAGAGGATTCAAAGAACCCTAAAACGGCTGTGGTTGCACTAACTTTCCACAAAAGTGGGAATAAACTCCTATTTGTCTTTGAAAGGGGATTGGTAAGTAGATTTGATGTGTCTTCTTTTATATTTCCCACAATAACAATGCCAAAGTTATCTGAAAGATCCAGATAAATTGATAAGATAGTGGAAATGATAACGACCAGTAAGATTTCCGGTATGAAAAGTATCCATCTATGAAACTTCAAGCATTTTTTCTTACAGTACTTTATTGTAAGTAAAATACAGATACAGACTAAACTTAACAACAAAGATGGTTTATGATAGTTCTTAACTCCTTCATTACATAAAAACATGATCTTCTCAAAAGGACTGTGATAGTGCCGTTTTGAATTCTTTAAAAGATTATTTAGTTTCAATTCAGTAATAGTGGAATCAATAATCATGACAAGTCCAACTGAGCTTATAAATCCTCTTAGAAGTGCCCTACTCAATATATTCCCTAGAAACCCCAATCTTAGTACTCCTGCAAGGAGAAGAGATCCTCCACATATGAATGTAACAATTACAGACAGCTCATTCTTTGTTAGGTTCTCATCATGTCCCCTTAGCTGTTCAACAGTCTGGCCTATTACCAACGATATAGCACTTTCTGGACCAACAATCATATGAGGTACAGAGCCAAAAATAGCGTATATCAGAGGAGTAATGATCAAAGAGTTTATACCTGATAACGGTTCTAGATGGGCTAGAGATGTCGCATAAGATAATGCTAGTGGAATTTGAAATGAGGCCATTGATATGCCAGCTAAAGAGTCTCCTAAAAAATTCATCAACGTGTACTTCGAAATCCATATAGTACATGGTAGATAATAGGGCAATGTATCCCATATAGATCCTTGATCTTCTGGTCTAGTTAATAATCTTGTGGAAGAAAACTGAAATCCGGTAGTATCTTGTGCTTGACTTGATGAATCTGTAATAATTGCTGAAGCATGGTTTGATTCCCTTGGTACTCCATCCATATAACCATGCGGCATATTCTTATCATAAAGAAGCGCATCTGACGATCCCTCCATACTTAAAAGCAAAAAAAATACTGTATTGGGTGGTAGGTATATTACCTACAACATGAAATCAAATATTCAATTACAGAGTTAGTCTTCGTTCTTTTACTTATGCTGCTGCCCTAATGCTAACAAATGAGAATACTACTCTCAGTCGATTGGAAATTTTAAATCTCCGTTCATTTCTTGTAAAAAAAACTACCGAAGGCCGATCAACGATTTGATCAAATATTGTGTAAAGTAATAAGGTTTCTCTCACTACTGAAATAAATATATATATAGTTAATTACTTAGTACAATATATTGACTCTATTATATTTCTTTTAGTTTTTCTGATAAATTTGGTACAATATCGTATAGATCACCTTGAAGATAGTAATCAGAATTCTTGAATATAGGTGCATCAGCATCGTTATTTATAGCTACCACTACTTTTGAGTCTTTCATACCAGCCAAATGTTGTATAGCACCAGATAACCCTACAGCAATATATAATTTTGGAGCTACAATCTTCCCTGTTTGCCCGATTTGCATAGAGTTATCACACAGTCCACTATCTACAGCTGCCCTTGTGGCGCCTATTCCTGCATGTAGCGAGTCTGCTAAAGGAACAAGTAACTTATTGAATGTCTCAGAATCTTTAAGTGCACGTCCACCAGCCACAACAACCTCAGCAGAACTCAAATCAGGTCTTTCGCTGATGTCAATTTTTTCAGAATCCCACTGTACGTTAGATTTTTGAATGATTAAGTCGGGACTAACTCGTTCAATGACAACATTTTCCATAGAGCCATTTTCCAAGGTAGGGAATGAGGATGGTCGAATACTTAATAGTTTTTGTTCTTGTTCGTTTCTAACACATTCAAGGATATTTCCGGCATATATAGGTCTCACAAACTCGTTGGGATTGATAATCCTTACAATATCACTAACAGGCTGAGAGTTAATATTTGCCCCTATAAAAGGAAGTAAACTCTTTCCCATATAGGAGTTTAGAGTCATAAAATGCGAAAAGTCTTTATCTTTCAAGATCTTTGTAATTATTGAAGATATATTCTCAGTAGTTGGATGATCATAATGCGGACCTTCTGCAATTAAAATCTTCTCCAATTTTGGGCAACTGACAGTCTTTTTAAGATTTTCGGCAATAGAAGAGGTATTAGCATTCCCAATTAATACAGCTGTTATTGGGTTTCCTACCTCTTGTGCAGCATACAATAAACTTAAAGAGGATTGTGATACGCCTCCTGCTTCATTACATTCTAACAGTGTCAAAGTAGAGAATCGAGACACCTTACCAAATAAATTGGTCGGTCTAAAGGTTAAGGTCCTTGAAAACATATTGATTTCCTGATTTATTTCCTTGAGAAAATATCCTTTAAGAAAGATATGCGTGTATAGAGAGAGTTAAATATATCGATAAGCTTCAGTACAAACAAAATACTGTCGAGAATCTTATCTCTACGTGAATGAAATATGAGAAAAACCAGTCGGACTTTTAAATTTTATTATGTCTGAAAAAAAAAATTGATGAGAATTGCTTACTATCACTCAAAGAGAGAACTATAAAAAAACTCTATATCAGAGAAACACAAGTTATTGTAATGCTTGTCTCTATAGAGAAACACCTGCTCTTGTGAACCCTTTTTTTTATAGATTTAAATTAGTCAATGAATATTATTTATACATTATAAATACTAAAGTGTAGAATTTATACAAATTGTTATATGCTTAAATGGAGAGAAGAAGAAATATGGTATTAATCATTACTGTGAATAAGGAAATTTATGCATTCTTCTTCTCTGTAGAACAGAGCTTTGTATCATTTTAAGCTCAAATTTATCTTTTGTTCCTTTATTAAATTTAGGTAAGAAATCATAGCTTGATTCATTTCCTAAATGTTTATAGGAATCTTTAATCTCTTTTGGTACAGGTGTCTTCCTTATTAATTTATGTTCAGCATGCTGAAAGTTTGTAAAAGGGGTAATAATCGATATGTGTGGCGAGTAAGAAATGCAACATTCATTTGAACGTCCTGATGAAGAAGTAATTGGAGGTACTTCACCTTTACAAAGAATAGGTCTCAAGCAACCAGTGTTTGAATCTTGATTATGTATATCCATAGAGTTACTTGCAATATCCATATCTACTGCAGTTTCCTCTTCATTAAAAAGATTAGTTGTGTCGATATCGTTATCATTATCATTATTATCATTATTTGATAAGTGGTCATTATCATCATCCTCATCTTCTTCTTCATCATCATCATCTTCTTCATCTTCTTCATCATAAGTATCAGATTCTTCACTATCTTCTTCCGAATCACTATTATAAGTGAATGATTCCCAATAACTGTTAGGAGTGCGTGGAATTGAGAAACTATTTGGGATTGGAGTTCTCTCACGGTTAATGCATGATTTTAGATCATATAAGAAACGAATGTTATGAGAAATTGGAGTTGTTAAATTGAATGTGCATTTCTTTGGAGCTGAATTAATTGGTAAATCATCTTCTTCAGTGGTTAATTGGGAATCATCGCATTCATCATTTTCAACATTATAACTAAAGTAATCATAACTTTCATTTTCAAAATGTTGAGATGGATATACAAAATAAAACCTATTATTATATTCGAATGAAGTTATTAAACAATCACCATCAATTAGACAGTCTTCATTTGTGGTAACCTTAATAATAAATTTGCATCCGTTTCTATCAACAGCAGCAAATGCATAATACAAATGATCTTTTGCAATTAATTGTTTAAGAGAATAACCTCTTACAGAATGGTCGATCCCACAATCTTCAATGGTAAAAGTCATCTAATCGAACAATAAAACAAATACAGAAAAACAGAATCCCAGCGGATTATTTCTTACTAAGTAATATATCGAAGACCTAGAAAGCAAAAAATAAAAAGCTATAGTAGAGTTCACAACTTGATAGTTAAAGAAGAATTTATGCTATAATATATCAAATATAGTTAAAATTCCTTTTTGTAGTTGATAATAAAATTAATAAAACGATAATGAAACAAAAAGTTCATCGCAAAAGTATGAGATTCAATAATTAAAAATCAAAATGATATTTTATTTTTATATTAAGAAAAAACATGTTTAAAAATAGCCAATCTAAAGGTAAATAACCCAGTTTTTTTCCTCATCTACCATTTCCAAACCCACACTCTGCTATGAAGCTCCATGAGAGGGACTTTAATCGGCCCTCTGTGAGGAACAGGATCAGTAGTCTATGTGGCCCAAAATGAAAAATAAATGAAAATACCATACAATGACGTCTTCCCTTCAGTTCTATTTACTTCCAGGATTGCCTGGGGGTAAGAGTGCTCCAGCTTTTTCTGTGCAATTGGGTCATCATTCTGCACTTTACTCCCCTTTCAGGTGCCTTCATGGGAACTGGGAACTGGGAACTGGTGAATTTCTCTTTTGGGAGCGTGAGAACTGAAACAAATTTCCCTCAGACTTCGCGGGCGGAAAAAGGCGAAGCTGGACGGAACAGTTCAAGGGCAAATCAGTTCCCCTCAGCCCGGGAATGCACGGTTTACGGGTGGGGCCAGACTGGAAACTTGCTAGTGTCAATAGACTGTGGCAGTAACAAGAATCAAAGAATTTAGTTCCGGAAAAAAAGTGATCTGCTCTAGTTGAGTTGAGCATAAGCATAAGGAAGAAGAAAAAATTATGCGGTTACCTCTCCAGAGACTAACAAGTTCAATTCTTGTTCCTTCTTTTGTAGTACAAAGAAAGAAATTGCGATTTATCTACCAATAAGAAAGAAAAGAAGCTTTCTATGAGACTTTCAAAATGCTATGAATTTTTCCTCTTTCTGCCATATTTCTGGCAGATGGGATCCATATCGAAATGGCTTTGTCGGCATTAGGAACAATTCAATAAACTTACTAATAAAGTGCTTTCAAGTATCACATCATTCTTTGATTTCACGGATATGACAATCATTGGAATGTTTTCTTTTTGCTTTATTCTCTCTTTGTACTGTAATATTCTACACTATCAAGCAGACCAATCACTAAAAAAACTCTATGGTACCATTTACATGGCTTAATTTTGTCTACATATTATTTTTTTATAAACTCTAGGTTATCCCATTGTATCGATATAAGACATGTTAAGAAAGAAAATGCTTTGGAACAATCCTTTACTTCTCCATTTATTTTGATCCATATTTGTGATCTTTTATAAGAATTTCTGGAATGATTTCAACTGCTTTTTCTTTCTCTTGCTATTGAAGTATCTTTGGTCTGTTTCTTGTGACTGAAATTTATATACTACTACTATTTAACATAGTGAATAAGTTAATCGATTGCTAAGGTTATTAAAAGATTATTTTTCAGCAATTTATTCTTATCCTTATTTAATTTCTGTCTGTACTTTACTTACTTGGCAGAGACAGAGAAAAAAGCAAAGGTGGAATAGCCATTTACCTTTGCGATCAATTACATTTCAACTTCATATTTTGTGATTGTCTATAGTGTCCAAAATTTTGTGTTACCACTAGAAATAATTCCTTTTATTTCATATCGTAAATATCCTTTTTAAGAACAAAATGTAATTATATTCTAGGGACAATAGAATAAAAAAACATCTCTAATACAATTCCCTTAATATTCCTAAACACCTCTTGAACAAAATTATCCAAAAAAAGCAGCATTTACTAGAGTAATTATAAAGTGCAAATTTATGTCAAAAGTTACATACTAAATCGATATATAAATACATGTGTATCGAAATCGAAATTTATTAAAGGAAAAATATAGCTAACTGGATATTAGTACAGTAAAATTTTGTTTAGCAATTAAAGAAAACAAACAGATCATATCCTTTCAAACAACTTTAATATCAAGTTATATCACCAAGCAAAACAACTAGTTGGCTGAACTTAAAATATATGATCAAGTTTGTTTTTAATAGAATGAAATATTTTGTAACTGTTGATTAGCCTTATGAAGAACACTCGATGTTTCAAACACAAACAATAATATCATCACTATTCTTAACAGCAAACTTTTCGGAGTGATGATCAAATGTATTTATTTTTACTAAATCTTTACTAGCAAGATTCAGTAGTGTTAAAAAGGCACCGGCAACAATTCTTTTGGGTACACCAACAGTTTCTGATGATGACGCATTAACTGGGTTGGCGGGTACAAGCTCATCAAATAATAATTTTTTAGTAAATGGAGGATTAGAATACGTCATCTTACCGATAAAGACAGATCTCTCTTTAATATAATTGTAAAACTTTTCGGTTTGAAAGTCTAGCATCTTCTGATCTCCCAACTGTTGTTCTTTCTGGGTTCTATTTTTACTACTATCCTCTTCTCGGGAAACTATACTTGAAGAAGAATATTCTTTTCTATCTTGTGAAACATTTCTGAATCTTTCATGTAGAACATCAATTGTATCGTAGTTTGTTACTTTTATCTCTGTGGAAGTTCTACTCCTAGAATGGCCAAAACTTGACGGTGGAAGATGGAGATTAATATTCAAAAAGTTTTGAGAACTGTTACTATTAGAAATACTAGTATTCCTTCTACGAATACTTCCGTAGTTATTATTATGTTCTTCTAACTCCTCATTTATTTGATCTAAGTTTAGTAATAAATCATTTTCTTGATTGTCTTGGTTATACTCTGTTGATCTGTTACCAAAACTAAGCCTTCTCCCAATTTCCTCGCTTCTGGTGCTATTGGTTCTCGACATCGATGTTGAAGAATATGCCCTCTTTCTTCCATATTCAAGTGTGTCTGAAAAAACAGAAGTAATAGTGCTGTCAATAACTTTGAAAGGGTTTAATAGCAGTTCTGATTGAATATTCTTAGCATTTACTAAGCAAGAAAAATCATTCTCAGCTAATAAACTATGTATTGTTAATGGTTTCTTGGAACGTTGTTCTTTTAGTTTGGCGTTATCCATTCTTTCACAGTAATAAGTATGATTTTGCCTCAAAGTGTCTGTCATTAAGCCAATTTTTTCATCATACTTAATTTTCTCATAAGTGACAGTACCACTTGCATTTAGTTTAGTCTTCTTTCTTACAGGATCAACTTCTTCCATTTCTTCATCATTACTGATTGGCACTTCTATTTCTTGGCCTTCGTTATGTTGATTGGTTTCTGGGATTGCATTCTCTTGCCCATTTTTATTAACACCTTCATAAACATCTTCTAAACCATCAAAATTAGCGGAAAGGTGTTCTTGATTATAATTATAGACAAACTGGTTAGAAGATTTTTGGGATTGTGTAGTAGATAAAGTAGATGTACCTTGCTGGTCTACAACTTCGTCAATATTCAATGAAAAATCAACATCGACTGGAATATCGTCCAGAGTTGTTGACCGAATTGCATTAAAAGGCCTATGTTCTCCTAAACTTTCCTGCCTTTCAAAGGTATTAGGATTACCTAACTCCTTCAAATAATCTTGTTGCCTTATATTAATAGCATCTTTTGCAGACTGATTAAGATTATTATTTATGGCGTCTTCAAAATTGCTAAAATCATTAATGTTAAAAGCTGGATCGTCATCCAATAATGATAGATTAGCATTCCATATTGATGAACTGACTTTCTTGTCATTTGCCTTACTTCTTCCATGACCCTTCTTTTCATTTTTATTGTCTTGAGAAATAAGGGAAATGTGAATTGTCCTTTGCAATTGTTTTAAGACAGCATCTAAATCACCGAGCACATATTCAGCTTTCCTGTTATAACATATAGTAACACCGTACAATAAGTTTGAAACTTGCCCCAAAGGTAATAAGCTATCAGTAGTGGTTATGAATTTACATGTCTGGGGGATTGATAAGTTTATAATGTCCTTCCTTCTGACCACTGATGCTTTGGAGTCAAACCTACCATCCGCATTTTTGGACCTCGAAAAATTGACATTACCTAATTTCGAAAGTAACCATACAGTAGTAACATTTTCATTCCTAAAGGAGAGGCTATTCATGATATATCAATATATAGTTTCCCTTGCTATACTGCTTTTTCAGTTTGGGAAAGAGTCTAAACCATAAAGGTAAGAGTAGCAGTTTCTTATAATCGTTACGCGAATTGCCATTTATGTCAATTTAAATTTTAGCCGCCACTAGCAGTAAATTTGAGATGTATCACGTGGTTAATTAAAAATATTAATATTATAAAATATAGAATAAAAAAGTAAAATTGTGTGCGCTTTCCGGACTATAAAATTAATAATTACATTATATTGACATTTGTATTTTGCTTTATTTGAAATTTAATAGAGGTATCCATTGTACCCAGGTTTAAAATTTACCTAGCATAGTATCCTAATCTCAGATATTAATAGTCTTTGTTTCTGGTTTGAGAAGATAAGTTTTTATTAGGTTTCAATTGGAAGGATTCCTGCTGCAGCTTTATAGAGTGAATATTAAATAAATACTGTTTAACATAGTATAACATTTAAAATTAGAAAGCTTCCCTCGTAGGTGGTAAATGCTTTATAGAAAGACATGACTAAGTATACCCATAAAGATAGTATTCCTATTGATAACGTTATTTAATTTGTGATTTGTAAATATGTGGTAAGGGATTGCTGCAGCTGTTAATCAAAAATTTACGACTTTTACCTGCTTTATTCAAGTCCATCACATGGAGACTAAATCTCACGATCAAATCTATATGTTATTAAGCGTATGACATATTTTTTCATTGATGGATCTCTATTCCTTAGTTAAGACTTCTTTTTGCAGTAAAATTAACGCTTATCCATCATTCTGGTGGACATTTCCAAGTTTGGAAAATTCCGGAAATGCTGCTATGACAGCAAGCCCTGATGGTTAAACGGCATCTTCCGATATTTAATAGTAAAAAACATAGGGTTTCTAATGAAACTTTTTTCTTGTCCGCCTTTTGGTTTTTTCCCATTCACTGTAGCGTGATATGAGTGGATGAGTTCCTTCGGACAGAATAAAAATAATGCTGAAAAAATTAAATTATCTGACTAAGTAAAAGAAAAGCATACCTTCACGAAAGCAACAACCATCTAAAGAGCCGTCAAAGTGAAGCAAATATAGTGAAATCAGTATACTAATTCCTGTTCTTTAAAGCATGGTACTAATAAATGGTATTAAATATGCGTGTGAGCGCTGTATCAGAGGACATAGGGTTACCACATGCAATCATACTGATCAACCTTTAATGATGATAAAGCCTAAAGGGAGACCATCAACGACATGCGACTATTGTAAAGAGTTGCGTAAAAATAAGTCCGCGAAACCTCCAGGGACCTGTACTTGTGGGAGAATGGAAAAGAAACGACAAGCCCAAAAAGCTAAAGAAGAAGCAAAAGCTCATGCTAGGGAATTAAAAATGCAATGCACATGTAATACTGGGGATAAATGTAAAGTACATAGTCAAAAGAGACAAAATAAAACCGCTTCAACCTCTAGTTTACATAAGGGTAGTTCACAAAGGAAAGCTAAAACACAAGGCCATATTGAAAAAGCGTTATCTTCGACTTCCCTAGACAAAAATTTTCTTTCTAATAATCGAATTATGTCTGGTTCATCTACTTATTTAAACAGTACGTTTCTTGATTCCGACATGAACTCAGGGAAGATATCTAAAGATTACCATCATGTCCCATCTTTAGCCTCGATATCATCCTTGCAGTCGTCACAATCATTTGATCAAAACATAAAGACAGCAAATAGTCCTACATTTAGTGGGCTAGGCTTTAATTTTATTTCAGATACCTTAAATGGATCCAACTCAAAATCGGAAGTGAAATGTGAAGCGAAAAGTAATGATTGGAATGATCTTAAAACTCAGACAGATCTTTTAAATGGATCGGAGTTAAGGCTGGATTTATTGAATGATATGATGCTAGATAACCAAAGTATAGATATACAGAAGGACAATTCAAATACTGCATATGCAAATAACAATGTTGGAGAAGTGGTAATCCCACTCAATGAATTTATTCCGCCAAATTTTGACGGCGTGGGAAGAGTACATGATAAAATTCAGCTTGATGACAACCCTATTGTAAATAATGCTGATGAAACTCAGCATAATCTACCTGCTGTAAAGGATGATAGCACGATACTTAATTTTTCAAAAGGAGCTACAAATGACCAATACGTCCCAGGTAATGGACTATTAGATATGTTTTCTGATTCTTCTTCAATATCTACCTTATCAAAAGCAAATTTATTGATGCAGGATACTTCAAGAGTAAATGCCAGGAGCAACAGATATAATACTGATACAAGTTCGCAAGCATATACCAACTCTAGTATACATTCAAGATCTAACTCGATATTGTACAAAAAGGTAGAAGAACCTTCACGAAAACTAAATAGTTCTCAGAGTCTGCATAATGTAGAAGTTCTTTCGTTAAGGCCTAGTTTTATGGATATTCCACCATATGATATGCGTTATAAAAGTAAGCATGAGAACAATAAGATGATGTATCACAATACTCGCAAGGATTTAAATATTTCTGGGGCGGATATGCTGCCGACATTGGTAAAACAGAGGTCATCTAGTCTTGATCGTAATCATAAATATTCTAAAAATACGCTAGATGATGCCAATCCAATACCGAATAACACAAGAAATTATGAAACTGTCTTAAACTCTGCTATCATACCGAATGATCCAATATCTGAAAGAGATAAGCTCTTTACTCATTCTTCTAACATAGAGACGATGGGGTCTAACATGTATATTAACGTCATTAATGACCAAATGCCGAATCTGGACCTGAATACAGATACTACCATAGCAGCAACAAATAACCTTAACGAATTTAATGATCAAATAACAAACGATAGTTCCCCTATGAGTAAAATTCAATCAGAATCCTCACCAAATGATATATTCTCTAACCAAGGGTTCACTGAACTGGATAATTTTATGTCCAACTTGTAACGATTTCATTTTTTCTGTATTGATCTTTCCTAATTCTTCAATACATATACTAAGAAAACTAATACTTAATTTTTCCCCTAGCTTATTATATAATATATATATATATTAATCTATTTATGCCCATGACCTTATAAATTCTGTAACACAAAAATCCATCTTTTTCGAATGAATATAGGAATAGACATCAGGCTGGCTTCCACTACTAATCATTTCACTATATATCCTATCTTACGACACAACTACCGATTATTTCAGATTGCCTACAGATTAACTAATTGATTTTGAAGGAAAGCCGGGGATGAAAAGGCGAACGCGGATCCAAATATGCTGGCCTTTTCCGCCGTTTCCTTACGGGTCTTCTATGTAAGACTGTTGGCACTTTCCATAGGAAAAGCGGAGTATTATATAATTTCTCGTATGGCTTGCAGCGGTTATTTGTTGTACGGTATTTTCAGTGTGAAAATTCTCTTTTTTTGTCACAATTTTTTCTTTTATCTCCACTCTCGAGAAATGGAGAAAATTGCTTTTTTATTAATATTTATGCCATAATATCGAACCATTTTCTAACCAAATCGTTGAAGAGTTAGTTCCAAACTAGAGTCTCTCCGATTTTCTTCTTCTTTTATTCTTCCAGCTAATACAGACCCTCAAGCTGTGAAGTATAATCCATTCTCCATACTTTAACTATATATTTAGAAGACCTATATGTGTAACAAAATATAGCAAATCAGTTATTATCTATTTTTCCTTCGTTCGATACTAAAATCTTATTAACATCTGTTGGGAAAGCTTTGACTTCCTTCCTAAACAAGTAAGAACTATTTTCTGCATACATATCTAAAGTACAAAATTTTAATAATGAATCCTTATCTTATCGAAAATGAACATGAATCGATGCAACCTTTAATGATACCTAATGGCAGGGAGATTAAAAACAGTCACTTTAAATCATATACTACCGTAATGCCATTTCCTGATTTTTCTGCTAGAGATAATACAAGACCTGGCCTTAATAGAAGATTATCTGATGTGGAGTATCCATATAATACTCCTATCAATCCCCTTTACGAGGAAGCCAACAAACAATTTAAAAGTATGCTATCGCCTTCGATAACGCCAATTTCAGCTAATGAATTAACCCCAATGTTGAATGCAGTAAATCCAAAAATTTCAATAGTGGACAATCATCAACACACTTCCAATAAAAAAACATCTTTCATATCTTATAAGAAGAGGCAAAGGTCAGGACCCAGTTGTGATGCCTGCAGACTGAAAAAAATTAGATGTGATGCCAACATCAAAGTATTATATCAAGATGGCTCCATTTTAGAATCCATAACTGATAAACTACACTATACTTTAACTAAGTCTGATATAAAAAAACTTGCCAATGAGCATGAATATCTAAAAGATATAGAGCTATCTGAAATATTGGATGGCAAAAGCTCTGCAAAAATATTAAAACATATGGATAAGATTATTTTATTCAATGCATGTTCATCTTGTTCCAAAATCAAAACTAAGAAGACCTTCAATATCGATTCTGTATATTCTGATATGGAATGTCATTTTTCAAAAGGGTTAACGAGGACTGATATGACTATTTTCTCTAAAATACTTAAACGAAATGGAGATGACAAGTTATTTTCAGAAATTACTGTTGATGATTATATCAGAGCTGGCTTTCATTTAAAACAGGAAAAATGAGAAAGTCAGTAACTTAAAGTGCAATAACAAATTCAAAACTGCATTTCGTGACCCGATTTGACTTAAATGTGTAACCATAAAATATTATTTAAAATTTGACTTTCTATAATATGAAATCTAAGACCATTATGACCTCACCTGCCTTATTGTGTTATCTTCTATTTTGTATCTTTTTATTTCTTTATAACGGTTATATACTATATTACTACATATTTTAGTGACTTTTACCTTCACATTATATGGGTATACGTATTGATGATTATTAAATTTACCGTGTAAGCACTGTTGTGAATCAGTGCATGTTAGTTCTGGGGGATTGTATATTCGTGATGCCTTCATCTAGTTTAGTTATATCAAAATATAATTCCTCTCGAAGAACTTTGACTTACACTATGGAATAATAATACGGATCACGCATTAGCTTTCTCTTTTCCCAGTATTTTCTTATTTCATCTACTATGAAAACACTACTACTAATCATTAATAGGAATGCTAAGTCTCCTAAACTTAATCTTTCAGTCTTAAATACCGATTGGAAAAACGGAATATAAATGGCACACATTTGACCTAATAACGACATGCCTACAGCAAAATTGAACATTTTGTTAGCAAAAAAGCCAACTTCGAAAATAGATTTGTTAGAGTGTCTACATGCCAAAGCATTGAACATATCAAAGAAAACAAAGCATGTAAAAGTCATTGTAGTATCTCTTGCAGTCACTTCACCATCTTCAGCCATTTCTTTAATAAATACATATACAGTACCGACGATGATGCATGCTGCTGTTCCTACAAGTCTGGTAAGAACTTTCTTTGTCAGAATCTTTTCAGAACGTTGTCTAGGAGGCTTCTTCATAACTTCGTGGTCAACAGGTTCCACACCCAACGATTGTGCTGGAGGTCCATCCATCAAAATGTTAATCCAGAGAATTTGCATAGCGTTTAATGGGTTTGGTAATCCTAAAGCGGTAGAAAGGGCTACTAAAGATAAGGCAGCAATTGATGTGGAAAGTTGGAAAGTTAAGAAATTCTGAATATTATTAAATATACCCTTACCTTCTTCAATTGCAGATAAAATAGTGCTAAAATCATCATCTGTAAGAACCATATCAGATGCCTCCTTAGCCACATCGGTACCCATCTTACCCATAGAAACACCAATATCTGCAAGTTTCAATGCAGGAGCATCATTAACACCATCACCAGTCATAGCAACTACGTCACCCCTTTTCCTCAAAGCACGAACAATATTTAATTTATGTTCTGGAGTCGCACGAGCAAATATATTTACATGATCAATCACATTAGCAAGTTGATCATCAGACATTTCATTTAGCTTGTCACCGGATAATACAGACAATTTGGTATCAATCACAGGGATCCCTATTTGGTTAGCAATATTAACAGCAGTATTCTCAGAATCCCCAGTGATCATAATGACATGCACTCCACCTTGAAGAAGTTGTTCAATTGCAGCCTTTACTGAAGGTCTAGGTGGGTCACTCATACCAACTACACCAGCAAAGGTCATATCAACAACAAGGTTTTCAGTTAGCTTCTCGATTGGATCTTCGCTTACATTTTTCTTACTAAATGCTAAAACACGTAACCCTTCAGAGGCCATTGAGTTAGCGCATTCTATAATAGTATCTCGGTGTGCATCAGTAAGTTTGATAGGTTTACCCTTCTCATTCATATATGTAGAACAACGGTCGAGAATCTTCTCAAAAGCCCCTTTAGCGTATAGAACTTGACTCTTTTCAGACTCTACAGAAAGAGTGGCCATAAATTTTCTCTTGGAATTAAACGGAATTTCATGTAGCTTATTCCATGAAGCTCTTACATCTTGAATCTCAAATTTTGGTAGTTGTTCCAGTAACGCAATATCTGTGGGGTTACCAAGATATTTTCCATGTTCTGAAGAAAAGGAGGAATTATTGCAGATGTTTCCGATCAAAAGAGTATCTTTGACATCTTCAGTTAAATAATTTTTCAAACTACCAGTTTTTTTGTTATGCAAACTTAATACATTGCTTTTATTACCCATACTACCTAGACACCATATCTTTGAAACCGTCATGTGATTTGACGTTAATGTACCAGTCTTATCAGAACAAATGACATTAACAGATCCTAATGTCTCTACACTAGGTAACCTTCTAACGATTGCTTTATGATTTGCCATTCTTAAAACACCTAATGCTAATGTAACTGTGACAATGATTGGAAGACCTTCAGGAATAGCAGCCACAGCTAAAGAAACTGAAATCTGAAACATTTCTAACCATGATCTACCTTGAATAATACCAACAATACAAATTAACCCAATAACACCAAAACTGAAGAGAGATAAATCCTTACCTAGCTTATCCATATCCAGTTGTAAAGGAGTCTTAGGCTTTTCTATGTTACTCATCATTTCAAAAATGGAACCAAAGGATGTATCAGTTCCAGTACCAACAACAATACCCTTACCGTGACCTTCCTTTACTAGAGTCCCCATGTATGCAATATTGGTACGATCAGATATAGGAACAATTGAATTCGGTTGATCATTGAAACTAGCACGGTCGATTTTGTTCTTCGATTTGTGAACTGGTTCATTCTCCCCCGTTAAGTTACTTTCATCAATAGATAAATCAACAGATTCAATAATCCTTATATCAGCTGGAATTCTATCACCAATCTTAAACTGGATCAAATCACCAGGTACTAAATGAGCAGCTAATACATTTGCTTCTTGTCCAGCTCTTATTAAATGGCACTCGGCAGGTACCAACTTATTTAAAGCTTCTAACGATTTTTCCGATCTATATTCTTGAACAAATCCCACAGTTACAACAATCACAATAGCTAGAGTTATACTCACAGCATCATCAATATTTCCCATAAGAAATGAAATGAATGCAGATCCTATTAACAAAAGAATCAATCTATCCTCAATGAAAGTCATTACAAACTTTTTTAGAAGAGTCTCATCATCATCCACAGTAATTTCATTGGGTCCATATTCTTTTCTCCTGTGATTTGCTTCTTCAATAGAACTCAAACCAGTTTTAGGATCTGTCTTCAGTCTTTCTATTGTCTCTTCAACTGACATTACACAGTACTCTAAAGAGGAATTAACTTTAGTAGCAAGTTCAGAAGCTGCTGTAAGCAGTTCTTTCTCGGGAGAGTCCTCTTCAACCTGTAAATTAAAAGGGTTTTCACTCATTCTTGAGCTCTAATTATACAAAATAGATAAAAGGGTGTTGTGTAAACGAACCAACCTGAGCAGTAAATGTTTATTAAAATAGCAAGTTATTGCAAAATTCACAGCCCACCTTGTAAAACGTGTATGGTAAATGGCTTTACCCTATTCTATAACCAGTTCTTTGATAAGAAGACTTCTTTACACTATACTATCCTAATATAGTTTTTCAGAAGAAAAAAGCAATCATATTTGTTTTCTTAACAACGTACATTTTTTGCGTCGAAGCTTAAATTGCTGGCGTAAATGAAATGGCGTTGGTTCGCATAAAAAACTTAAAATAGTAAAAAAGTAAAAGAGGAGCAAACTTCGAAGAAAGAGGACAATTTGGACCTCAGCTCTTGTTTGATATATATATTTTTAGAAGTTCTCGTTTAAAATAGGTAAGTGATGTGGTAATTATCTTGCTCAAAACTTTGTAGTGCATTGTATATGAATGCTATGGTGCATGAGAACATTCATGATCCAGCTGCATCAGGTGGAAGGGCAATATCATATCGCCCGATTCTTTAGCCTCCCAGTCATACAATACTATCTGGTCAAATTTTTCATTGAAATGTTACATACCTGTCTATATAAGAAATATTTGACAAGATTATGAGTATTTTAACTATCCTTCTTTATGAGCCAGCTTTTCTAGAAAGTAAATGTAATTGATATATCTGAGGATGCCCCCATATTACCAAGTGCAATTATCCATATATCAGGACGAACAAAATAATAGTATGTTTCTCTTGTTTGAACGTAATGTAAATAAATTAGACTTTATTGCCTGTGATATAATACCCCTAGAGAAAAGATAGTGAAGATATTATGTCTCCTTAAACATTGTTGTAGATGAAAAGAGTAACGTTAAAGTTTGGGTAAAAGTCCTTCAATATTTAATGCTTTTAAGATCCTGTAAAGGTGAAAAGTTCCATTTTGCTTTTCTATCGAAAGCATTCAAACATTCACTATCCTTGCATGCCTTTCAAAGTAAACAACAACTGCTTCAGTTCTTTTTATTGCAAACAGTTTGAATTTTAAGTTGTTAAGATGTAATTAGCTTTAGTTTTAGTTTAATTAGGAAAAGGAACTACTTAGAAGTAAAGTTATAATGTTTAATATAAGATAAAATTATTAAAAGTTTACTACCAACTATGAAAAGGCGGTTGGAAAACTTTAAGCTTTTATATAATCTGGAATTGCCTGACTTTCTGATAAGCAATATTTGTTCTCTTGAGATGAAATTAACAAATATCGGATTACAGGCTTTGGTATTCACAGCAATGTCAATTATGATTTAAATGTGTGTATCTTTTTGGAATTCTTTTGAAAAAATTCTTAAGCTTTAGACATGCAATATTTAATCTTTTCATAGCTTTATCATATTGAATATAAGTATCCATTTCTTTAGTCTTTTCCAGTATTTTATCTTACAAATCCGAGATTTAATAAAAGTATATATAAAGTAACATAATGATAAAGTATATTTATTGTTCATATAAGGTCAGATCACTCATTTTTTATATGGATCTATAAGTGTATCGTCATCTTATAAGAAGATGTTCGTTAATGGACTCAATGACAGAAATTTAAAGTATATTACTTCATAATTATATATAATGATTGTGTAAGGTTGTCATATTTTAGTGTTATTAAATCACAGGTCAGATAAATATCCAAAAAAATATTTGCCAAAGATAAAAAAAAATCTTGGAGAATAATTGTTAGTGATAGATGGGGTAAGATTAATTTCTGAGATAAATTTTGTAAGTTATTGCAATTGAATCACTTACGTCAACTATGATTTTTTATTCTAAGATGTATATTTTCACAGGAGATAGATATGGCTACATTGCAAAAAGTATTAGTCTGCAATTTTACGTCTAATTTTTTAATTCTAACTAATTGCCAGTTTATATTGTTGTCATGTAACTAAGTTAAGCATTTAGGGTGTTGTGTTAACCTTTTCAGTGTGTAGAAAATAAAACTTCGTCACAGATAGTTTCCTATCTGAGAAATTGTGGCTCTTCAAATACTAAAAGATGCCAACCCGTGGAAAGGTTGAGAACAAAATATGTTTACCGATGACATTTCGATCACACACTATAAAGACATAATAAGCTAGTTTACCTCAATAACATTTTTGGATGATAACTTCTTAGGGTTTATAAATTACTAAAAGATTACCAACACTTCTTTTGAAGCAACAGGGTAATCTCAGTAAAACAATACATCTTATAAAGACATGGATATCCTCCTTGTCTCAGAGAAGTTTAGTCTCTGTTTTATGTTCATTACATATATATATATAAAGGACATTATCAGAAATCTAAGGATTTTTACACCTTTAGTAATGATTCGATGTCATAGACACCTTCCGTAGCTGTGTTGTCAATTGTTGACTTGACAAGGTTATTTGAAGAAGGGGCATAAGAAGACATATCTACTGTAGTATGAAGTACGGATATATTCAACTATTGGCTTGTTGGACTTACCTATACAATAAATCCTTTTATATATTTATATGTGTCTGTATATTACAAATGTTCTTATTATCTTGTTGTTGGAACAATATTATGTTGTTCTACTTACACTTACTTTGTTTTAACCAAGAGATTATACGAATAATCTTTAATGACGATAATATACGATAGAACTGTTTGAGACGTCATAGATACTTAGGAGTAGAAGTGCAACGAAAAATTATAGTGAGTTAGAACATCGATGTGAAAAATTATATAAAGCGAAGTAAATCTGTGTATAATTGATTACGTATTTTACAGTCATGTATCTTCTGATCTTTGAAGAGCAAGCAGACAATTACAATTAAAAAATATAACTAAATTAACCATGTTAGAATCTATCCACAGTGGAAAACCTATTGTTCATGAAATTCACTGTATATTCAAACTGCCAATGAAATAATACTCCGTAGATGATGTTATTTCTGAGAGATATCCATCCTCAATTACGAATTTCATAGTAATACCTTCAACTACTATCACTATTCTTAGCTAGTTTGACCAACTTGAAAGACTATTCTTACATTCAAAAATATTGAGATATAAAAATCATTGAAGTGACAAAAAAGCATCTACCAGTGGCTATACTATTATCAGAAGATACAATAGTTGTTTAGGTCTTATATCAGCAAAGTAGAAGCTCGGATTGGATTATTATATTATTAATTAATTAATAAACGTATATTTATTATATATAAATTTTGTTTTTCACTTTCTTGATTGATTATTACATCACAAAATATGTTCGTGATAACGAGAGACAATGTTCAGGTAGTAGGAAGTAACATGTGCCTCGTTTCCCTTTTAATTAATTTTCATGGACAGATTTACTTATTCTGTACGTTCTCTAATTTGATATATGTTGGAACTATAATATGTTTCAGATTATAGTAGTATCGTACAATGCGATGTTGCTGTGAACAATTTATATATAAAGTGAACATTTTGCTAACTTATATAATTTTCTATATCTTTATATTTATAGCTCTTTCTCATTTAAAGAGAGGGAGGAGCTCTGCTGCCACTCAGAGACACATAGTCCTGTGTGCCAGTATTTAATATACCATAATGATCCCTATACTCTTATAAGCTCAAGAATATATTATTTGAATGATGTGCTGGTAAGAAAACATAAATGTCAAAGGTTTAGCACGTGCTAAAAGAAATGCAACTTATGAGGCTTACTTTACCACAAAGACATTATTAGAAAGCCTTGTTGGCGCAATCGGTAGCGCGTATGACTCTTAATCATAAGGTTAGGGGTTCGAGCCCCCTACAGGGCTTTTATTTAACATAATTTTTTATGGATAATAATATCTAAAGTAAAAGTAGACAAATTGTTGATACTTAATTGTATATGAATCATGAGTATGGGGACCTGGATAAATAAAATATAACTTTTTTTTTGGCGTGAATTGATAAAATTTGAGAATGTGTAAATAAAAATAGCTTTATGGTTGGAGTTGAATTCCATTAGCTTGTCTCTGCATCCTGTTTAAGCACTTCTTCCAAGCCGGATTGTTCTGGATTTTTAATTACCCTTAAACTATTGTCAGAGGAGAACTTCTTAAATGTGAAATATGTTCCCGAACATAATGCTACTGTTACGGCTGCAAATAATGGAGTCAATTCCACTGGGGGTTTATAACCAGAAGCTGATTTTTTCTAAATATACCATTATATTATTTTGAATATATGTTAGTAGTCGCATACTAGCCCATGTACTATATATATCTCCCGTCATTAGGATGGACCTGTATTAGAGATTTCTCTTTGCGAAAATACATACTGCTGTGTTAAGTAAAAGTTGAGCTGGTCTCATTGGTAACTGTATTATATATATGTGTATCCACTTAAGCTGTTTAAGAAAAATAATCTTTTACTGTTAATGTTACTTGTTTTGTAGTAGAATATTTTTCATATCTAAAATATTCATTATTTCATTTAGAAAAACCCCTTCGGAATTGCTCGCGACGAAAGTAGCTGGTGAAAAAAAAAATTAACCAATCAACTTACTTCAATAGGAAAGGTCAGACATATTTAGGTTACAAAAGTGAAAAATGACAGTTACTAGTCAAAAGCTTAGATTTTAATGATTATAAGATACTATCGAGTGTATACTAACAATTTGATAAGATGCTTGTTAGTCTTGTAAATATACCAATACAAATTTTTTTTAAAATAGCTTGATTTATTTTATGTTTTGCTTAGCAAAGTTCCGCCTTCTCAAATTAGTTTATAGTGTTTAGGTTTCCTAAATAAATAAACAAATCAAATGAACAAAGTATACATATAAGTATTTACAGTATTTGAAATATCTTTAAGTTCATTTGACATCAATCATTCCTTAAGAAGGATGGTGATCTCATTGTACTACATACCCATTCATATACGACCCAACTAATTGCAGTAGATGGTACAACTTTTAATAAGTTTGCGGTCAACCCTTTATAATAACCATTGAATCCTTCATTTAATTTAATTTTCTTGAGAGCATCAAGGACGCTAGTATAATTATATCCCATTTCATTTTGACCCATTGTAATGACTTGAAATCTTCTTCGTAGTAAATCGAAAGGATATGTTATTGTTTGAGCGACACCACCACTTACAGCTCCAATGGTTAATTTGCATAAATTATCAACGGTGGAGTTTGAATTATCAGGGATATACTCTTTTAGATGTTCATATGTAGTAAAATTCAGAGCCACATAAGGTACGATACCTAAACTGGTTGGCCAGATACCTCTATAGAGACCTACCAATTTACCTTCATTTTTGTAAACTTTCAAGAATAATTTCCAAAATCCAGGTGGATTAGAGGCATCTTTCGCCTTTGATAAATTTAAGTCTTTCAAATTTGAAGTTTGAATTGATAATCTTGTCTTTATCAAGTCTAATGGATAAGTAGCCAATATACTACAGGCACCCCCAAGAGCTCCTGAAAAGAGTCTCTGCCAAGTGTTTAATTGTTTCAAACTGGAACTTTCGTGGTCATTAACATTGATATGAAATATATTTTTTTTACAATATTCAAATACAAGGAATTGAACGGCACTATAAGGAAAGACTCTAATACAATTGATTCCATTACCTCTAAATAAGCCTTTGATATGTTCTTCTCTATATAATTGTTTAATAGTTTCAAAAATACCGTTTTGATATGAATTGGTTGAAGCTTGAACTTGTAATAAGATTTTCACCCTTTCAAATGGCGAAACAGCTGTTCTTGAAATAGCACCAGCAATTCCACCAGCTAAAAAAGTTATGTTTGTATCATTCTTTAAGAATGAATAAACCATTGGAATTATGTCGGACATTATTTCAGTTTATTTGCCTTTTTCGAGTGATTGCATCAAAGATTATAGTATTCCAAAAGAAAAAGTTTGAAGAATTTATCTTCTCGGTGTTAATTGATTTCCACCGATTTGTTTCCTCTCCCTTTGAACTTTACTTGATTATTAAATTCACAGAAAAAAAAGTGTAAAAAAGAGATTCTTGAATATTTAAAACCTTATTTAATGAATAGTTCTCAGAGTAATCGGTGATATAACCTTATATTAAGTAAAATGATATCATGAAATTTCATTTCAAATTTTCTCCAAGAAGTTATTTGTTAAATTTTACTTCTCCAAAAAAAAAGCGGAAAATTAAACTTCTTGAATTAGATTTTCTCTTAATTTTTTATGAAATGCGGAAGGAAACTAGAATTGTCAATAGAGGTGTGGAAATAAGGACTATCCAGCCGAAAAATAAGAATAATATCTTGTATTGATAAGTAAAAAAACAATATGAGTTATTGTATGCATATGCAGTAGGCCCCCATTCACCAAAAACTAAGTATCCTATCAATTCTTAATATTAATAATCCTATCAATTTCTTACTTGAAGGCAAATGCTGCTTTCTATTTTTTTCTTTGTTGTTCAAAGTTTTTCATGTAAAATTTCTGCAGTCATTTATCTCCTTTTCCAATTCTGTTCCTGTCAAAGGAAAGCTTCTCCATTTACTACTAGAAATTTTTACAAATATTTCTCCAATAACTACTGGGCGCTATTGAGAATGTTTACATCAGCTGTGATACTTTTTTCTTCGAATTGGAAGAGAATAAGTCAAGCTCAACTAGACTACACAAAAATATGAAAAATGTCTTAATACCATATAATGAAAGATACACACAACGTATTCCATGCTAAGAAGGTGAGTTGAGACGATTGGCATAATCAGGTATACCCACCGCATATCTCTAATGCGCTCAATGCCCGAACTAGGGAAGAGGACTCTAAGCATCATACCTTACCATACTGGGGAGCCACGAACCTCCGGCGGCACCAAAATGAGAAAGAAAGAGTGATGCTCTCCCCATTCGGCAACGTTCCACGGTAATACGCGATTAGGAAACAGATGAAGATGAGATCCCAAGAGGGACAATGATTGACTTTTCCTATTTTGTGCGCGAATTTCTAAGGCGGTCGCATGTTGAAAATCGCTTGCCAGCCAAGGAAAAAGAAACGGGCATTCACGCACTAGGAAAGAAGATATGACAGAAAAAGAAACGACAGGAGCAATGTAGTCGGGTTCTTGTAACTATAGAATAGTCCGTACCTAAGAGGGGCTCGTTCGTTTCCGGTAATAAGTTCTTTGTTTTTCTTTCTTTTTCGAATTGCCTAGTTTTTTTTTTCATGTGAAAGAAGACAAATAGGTTTCAGGTTTCAAGTTTCAAATGTTGCAATGCCAGAATGTTGAATTTTGGCTTTATGAAATATCTATTTTTATTGACACTGAAAAATTGTAAATTTTTCATTAAAAAATTAAGTATATTCATGTAAAAGATACCACTAACTTAACAAATCTATTATATAAAAATTAATTATACAGATCTTGAAAAAAAAAGAGTGATATTATTTATATAAGTTATAAAAATGCAAATTAAAATTCGTTACAAGAAAAATAGGAATAACGGAAAGAATAATATATGAAGCAAGAATGGAGTGAAAAACTGAATAGAAAAATAATAGTGGATTAAAATATAATTTTAAAAACTATTATAATTTCTTTATATTACTTTGTTTCTCTTTCTTTGCTAATTTTCTCTCGTGACTCTTTACATGTCTTAACATATTACTCTTAACATTGAATGACTTCTTGCAATCGGTCCAAGTACATTTAAATGGTGTATCACCAGTATGAATTAAATAATGTGTTTTTAAAGTAGATGGCCTTGAACAAACTTTACCACAGATTGGACATTGTTTCCTTAGTCTCACTGCCGAAGTAAAGTTTACTGTATAGTTTTTACTATCTTTTTCAGGTTTAATTGTGGAAGTAGTAATAGCTTCTGGTGATACCGATTTACTTGATTTCTTTTTATTGTTATTATTTTCATTCTTTATAATTTTCATACTACGTTTCTTTGAATCTAATTTACTGATTATCTTATTAGAAGTAGAAGGTTTAGTTGTTATAGTATTTAAAGAGGAAGAGGAAAAGGAAGAAGATGCAGATGACTTAGATGATATTGTAGAGGTTGATGTAGCAGAAGTTTTCCTTACTTCTTCAGTTTTTGGTTGTACATTTGGCATTGGTGATGGAGTTGAATTTGAGGCTTGTTGGAAAGAAGTATTTTCAGTTGCCACAGGTTTATTCTTGAAAATATTTTTATTAATATTTTTATTAATATTATTATTATCTATTATAACAGGATTAGTATTAGTATTGACATGATTAGTAAATTCCGTTACATTACTCATTGTACGAGATGGATCAATCATATAATAAGTTTGTTGTTGTTGTTGTTGTTGTGGAATAATTGGATTAATGTTATTATTTGTTGAATAATAGAAATGACCAGATCCTACTAATTGAAGAGGCTGTTGCTGATGTTGCTGTGATGGTACTTGCATATATGAATAATATTGTTGTTGTGGAGAATTATCATTACTACTATTTCTACTATTGCTACTAAGGTTATTATTAATATCTAAATTAATTGGAATTTGAGCGTAAGTAATTGGTTGAGTTTCAATCAAAGCAACGGTTTGTCTATGCATAGGTGGAGATACAGAGCGTATCAAAGGAGGAGACATAACCATTGAATTACTGTTATTATTAGTGGAATTACTTGAATTACTATTACGACTATTAATTTCAGTAGGGAAGAAAACATCCTGTTGTTGAGGTAATTGTGGAACTAAAGAAGAAATAGGTGGTAATGTTATTTTATTCTGATTTGAATTTGAATTTGAATTTGAATTTGAATTTAAACTAAAATTTGAATTTTGAGTTGGTTGTTGATCATTAGAATAATATCTTATTGAATTATTAACATTTGATAACATTTGTGGTTGTTGTAAATGATAGGGAATTTGATTCCTTGTAAAATATACGTTAGCGGTATTCATTATCTCTTTCTCTGTTATTTGGGATTTTATAGAAAGTGAAATAAAATCGTTAGCATGAATAAAAAAAAAATTATGATTTTTCTTTTCTTTATTATTGAGAGATATGGTATGGTATTCAAATAAGTGATGATATTCAAATTGATATACAAATGCGAGAAAAGGAAAAAGAAAGTAACTTTATATATAGTTGTTTTGTTGTGAAAGAAAGAAAAAATAAAGTCCTGTATGTATATAAATATATAAGAAAAAAACAATAGACTTAGAGTAAATAAATGAAGCTATATAGAGTTGATTTGATTAGATGGACGGTGCAAAAGGAAAATTAAAGTTTAGAATTCCAGAGAATGAGAATGGGAATGGGAAGGGGGAAGAGATATCTGAACTTTGATGGCTGCGAAATTAAGTTTTCAGTAAATGGTCGAGAGGTTAGCAGAATTTGAATGTCTGAACAATGGCAGGCAAAACAATCCGGGACAATAAAAAAAGGTCTGCTCCTTCTCTAAGTGAGAGGGCAATCATTCAGTTCTAATTTTCCTTTCCACGGCACGCAGGAGACTGAGGAGCGACGGACGCCCTTGCCATTTCCAGATCTGAGAAAGCTTATTTTTGTAGCCCACAGAGACGTCGCAGCAGAGGCCTGGAAGTATTGTGTAACCATGTGTTTAATTGCCCGATTGGGAAAGAGCCATTTTTTCGGCGTTTAACTACAAATAAATAAAGTTTTTGAGAAATGAGTAAAAAAGTCGTTCTGCGGCTGTCTCAGAAGAGAAGTGATGAACAAAATGAACATGACATGACATATCCCATGCTTGTCCCTACGACGATTTCTTAACATCGATTCATTTCCGCTCTCGGATTTAGGATAGTTTCTGTTGGCTGTTTCGTTTCTTTTCCTCCCCCCTCAGGGTGTTTCTGGGTCATTGAAATGCCTGTGCCATATAGCGATCTGTTTTTCCTGTTTCATTTCCCTTGGGCATCTTCTCAACCAGATCGTTGAGCACATCAATACGTGCAGCGATGTAATTCTATTGGCCATCAAAACCTTTTAACGGATTACAGAATAAGTAAGATGTACATGACCAAGTAAGTGTATATGATATCAGATTGACTGAGGTTTTCATGCTTATTACAATCTGGCGACTGTTTCAAATCAAAAATGAATGAACTTTTATTGTTCTTCAAATTCCTCTATAAGTAATTCCTATTAGTTGGTTTTCTTATTTTATAAAAGAGTGTATAGATTATTCTACTACCTTAATCTTTAAAATGTGCAAGAATAACCGGGGACAAGTATACATATGAAGATATCAAGCGAGCGAATTAGCATGGGCGCTGATCATACAACTTTTTGGATCGCCTTCACGTATCCCTTTGTACCCGTTGGTCATGCATACAGAGAGAAGAATGCGTACAAATTATGAGGTAGATGACATTCCCTGTGCAGTAATTTTTCTCTTTTTTTTACTTGTTTCAAATTGATATCCACCCCCTTGTTTAGTCCCGCTCCCTCATTCCTACAAAGGCACATGATTTGTCATTTAATTAAAAAATACTATACTAGATAAAGAAACTTTTTGAGGTAGCGTTCATGAGTATTTTCCATTGAATACATTCTTTCTCAAGGAAAAATGAATAATGCTACATGATGTGATGTTTTTTTTTTAAGAATAAGATGATCCATAACTTTAACCACATTATAACATTTGTCAATAAAAGTTACGTCGCATGGTATTCCTGAAGTCCAACAAGAAATTTTATACAGTGCTGTTACATTTTCAATTAGTAGTCTTGTGCTTGACCCTTTAGCAAATTTAAGAATGTACCTTAAAAAAACAGGGAATGAATATTCATGTGTGACTGTAACATATGCTTGTAATTTTAAAAATACGTACAAACGCGGTACTAGAAAAATTATACTAATCTATTTTTTTCTTAGCTATTCTAGCTACTGATTTTCTAAGCCGATCTCATTCTCGCATCTCTTTCGGGTCTTTTACAGCACCTGTTATCCTCCTTGCGTCATTTTCTAAACAAACTTTTTTTTTTCTTCCCATACAGAAATAGAATACGATTTCATTGATACTCAATCGTACTTTGCGCATTTACTGACTAACAATTTACCATACGACATTTTATACTGAAACAAGAAAAGTCATAAGCCACCCAAGAATGCCGACAAGTCCTAATTTGCCCCTTGCCTCTACGAGGTGATTCTCTATTGTTGTTTTACCATATATGGTAGCTTTCTCGGATTATTCCTTTCTCATCACTTCTCACTGAGCAATTTGTTGTCCGTCGTTTTATCTCTTTCCTGTTAACCCCATACTAAAGATCAGCATATCTACTGATATACTCACGCCATCGGCTGGAAGGAATGATGCCCGAAAACAAAAGGAAAATTGTCTCACTTTCAACCATTTTTCATTCCCCATTCTCTCTCTCTCTCTCATACAACAGCTCGCATAATCTAACAGAGTAATATGAAACACCTTGTTTATCCAATAACAGGCTGGAGGTAAAAAGAATATCACTATGAAATCAATATTACTCCCCATTCTAGACCACCTCTCCTATTCTTTTTGTTTTCCTTTTTCTTTTTCTTCTATCCCTGGATCGATTCTCCAAATAACCAGCATTTCTCATATACATCTTCAAGTGATGTCAAAAGTATATCATTTTCGGTTCTACAAACATTATACCCGAACCCACTTTACCTCGCGAGACATTTTTTCAGGCAATGCGCATTCTTACAAGATTCTTGGCTTTGCCCTCATTCAAAAAAATAAAGAAAGTTAATGGACGAAAAAACTGAAAAAAATACTGTCGTTTCTTTTTATCTACACAGGTTACGTATTAAAAAAGGAAGCAAAAAGTTATTTTTTGCTTGGGGGGTACAACGGACGCTTACTCAATTTCCCATTATTTCACGTCAATAGCGGAAAATCCGATTTCCTTAAGTAGTACAGTTTAGCTAAATATAACCGCTCATTCTTCTACGCTACTTTTTTTCTGAGCTTTCCTCTTCTTACGTCTCTTATTTTCATGACTTCTAACATGTCTCAACATATTACTCTTGACATTGAATCTTTTCTTACAGTTTGTATAATTACATTCATATGGTAAAAATCCAGTATGAATCATATAATGTATCTCCAATGTCGATGGTCTAGAACATTTCTTCCCACATATAGGGCATAGTTTTAATTTTCTTACCTCTGGACTAAGACGTCTCGCTATACCATTTATCGTTTCCGGTAATTCGATTATACTAGATGGCTGCATACTCGTATTGCTATGATAACTTAGATCAATTTGTCTATTGCTATTGTAATAACTTGCTAGTATCAATTGCTCCCTCTTGGCAATAACTTCAGTTGATATTTCTTGAACGGGACTCGCACTAGGTGTTGGATATTGACAGTATCTATTGTTGCCTACTACATTACGCCGAATTTCATTTTTCTTTTCCTTCAGTTTTACCTCTGGTATTGACTGATTCTTATTACAGTTACCATTTTCAAGTAATATATCTGTTATCGAGGGCAATTGATCCTTAAAATTATTCCTTTCTACCCTTGGGCAATAATATATATTCTGGGGTTGGTTTGGAAAGACTGATGGTTCTAATAATACCATCTGTTTAGTGTTATCGCTATTATAATTGGTATTTCTTGTATAAATGTCTAAATTAGTGTCAGTCATCTTCTAATTTTTTTGCTTGATGTCTTTCTCAATAATACGATACTAAGATACATAAGGAAACATACTCATTATTCAATTAATTAAATTGCAGTTTAAATACTACTCCTCTTCTAGTTATATTGAGTAAACTGTTGAACTAAAATTACAAGAAAGCGGTTTCCATGACAACCACTGAAATGTGCCGAGCATCAATTATTTTTTTCCTTCACTTTTTAATTCAACATTGTTAATAATAAATTTACTACGGTAGTTTCCAAGAAAACCTATAGAGAAAGCAGGTGCGCATTGTTGCATAACATGAATATATTTTCTTCTTTTTCAAAGTGATTTCTCATGCATATATATATACATTTGTCGATGATAACTGCAATTAATTTTAATTATTATTATATTTCAAAGCGATTTGAAAGAATATTAAAAAAATATACAAAAAAAAAAATTTACACTCTGTTAACTAAATTTACACAAAGAAACAATCAAGTATTATCTCATTTTTCTTTCTCTAAAATATTAATATTAAAAAATGAAAGAACTCATTATTAAGAAGAGAAAATAATATGCTTGAATAGGATGAAAGAATTAATACAATACTAGATTTTATTAGTATTATTTTTTTTGTAATGTTATATGCAAAACTTATGAGTAAGTTTCAATTAAAGTATCACGTAAGTTTCCGGAAATAGCATCTGGTTGAGCATCTTGCAGACGGAAGATACTTTCAATAACACTTAATTCAGGTGCAGTAGTATCTAGACCGGTAACAGCTAAGTAATCATTGACAACCATACCAGCACCAACAACGGCACTACCACGGTTTACAGTACCAGCAACTAATGGGACTTGTAATAAAGATGATAATTCTTCTTGATCTTGTATAGTAGTTTGTGGATGAACTAAACCACCTTGATTACTTAGAGCACAATATGATCCAACAAGAATATTACCAGAAATAGTTTGACGGAAGACTTCAACACCTAAGACATCACTTATTAATTCTTCAGTTTCTCTGTCGATATCTGGATGTACCAAAGCGACGTAATCGTTACAACAAATAACGTTACCTAGAGCAGATAATCTTTCTTCAACTCTTTGAATTTTAACTTCATCAGGTAAACTGTTTCTTAAATGTTGTAATTCTTGATCAGTGGTTTGTGTTGGAACCAATAGACCTCTACGGTTACCAGCGGTCATTCTACCGATAATACGAGTACCAGCAATGGTAGTATGAGCAATTGGGATCGCATCACCTAATTCAGCTTCAAAAGCAGAATAGAAATTTTCAGATCCACCAACAGCGACTAAACAGTATGTGTTTGTTAATTTAGAGAATACACCGATCTCATTTGAATTTTCAAATTGGGTTCTAGTAGCCATTTTCGTTCAGTTTCTTTTTTAAATTTTCTCTTTTCTTTAGTTGATCTTTAGCTTCTGAGTTCTCCTACTGACTTTTTTGCTATTTTTAATATTTATCTTTTTAAAATGTCTTAATATTTCACTATAAAATATTAAACCTATATAAACAAATATCTTTTTCACTTAATTTTATTTCTTTCGAAGATAATCTGGGAGTAAAGTAGTATAAAAATTATCTCTAACCACATTTAAATCCCAATGTCAAAGAGTTCACGGCTTGGAAATTATAACGATGAAAAATTTTTCTTTCCCATTAAAAATTCGGGTAATGATTTAAGAGAGTATTATGTCGTTTGGGGTGATTAGACGACATGGACACTGGATAATGACAAGAAGAAGAGCATTGTGGTCTGGTCTGATCCTACCTCTGATATTTCACATTGCATACCAATGGGTCCCTTATCACAGTCTGCACATATCAGGAATTTTATACATTTTTTTATTTGGAATGTTTTATCTTGATATGAAAAGTTTAATGCGAGCTCATTTAAATTCTTGAGAATATCAGAAGGAAGATCCTTAGATACTCCAATATTGTCAAATTTCCATACGTCATCTACAACCATGAATTTGTTCACACTAATAAGGGAATTGGATTCGGGAAGTTGCATTAGTTGAAATATATCCATCACATTCTTGTCTGTATCTATTTCGATTTGGTCTGCGTCCTTAACACTTATTATAGCACAGTTGCATTTATCAAATACACACCTTGCCTTTGCCATTATTACCTTGCTCTATATCTGTTACAGTTACCTGAGTTGTGCTGCCTCATTTCTTCAACCTATAGAAAATATGTTACACACATCATGTAATCTCTTCTTTAGGCGATAATAATGAAAAAAATAACAACGGAATCGATAATAATTGAAATACTAAAATAGTTTAGAAAAAATGAACTATTGTCATATAGTAATGAAAGGAGTGTTAAGTATTTATACTATTATACATGAATATACTATTTATCTGGGGTCGTTTGAGCTAATTGTTTCCTTCTTTTGGACCCTTCTATCATCTCTTGCTTACGTTTCCTCTTTAATCTGTCCATTTTTGGTACGGTACTGATCTGTCTTCTCTCATCTCTAATACCCTTACCTCTATGTCCCTTCTTTAATGCTTCCTTTTCTCTCTTGGTTAATTTGGATATTTTCTCCATCCAAGTCGCTATTTCACATCCACTTTGTTTCATCACATTTATTATAGGCTTAATAGCCATGCTATCTTGCTTAGTATAAAATGTTACTGCCTTACCTGAACGACCACCTCTACCGGTTCTACCGATTCTGTGAACATAAGCTTGAGCAGATCTTGGAACATCATAATTAATAACAAGATTAATACCTTTAAAGTCTATACCACGCGCCAAGACATCTGTACATATCAAACACCATAAGTCCCCAGATTTAAACTTTTCAATAATTTTATCTCTTTGCATTTGAGTCCTTTCAGAATGAATTACATCTACATTCATTCTATCATACATGAGTTCATGATATAATGCTTTGGCTCGAGTAATAGACTCTAAAAATATAATAATTGGTGGTTTAAATTCACCCTCTTGAACAAGTTGTCTTATGGCTATTAATTTACCTTCTTCATTACCACAATAAGTCAATTTTTGTTCAATATTTGAATTAGCTGCTTCCTTATGACCAATAATAACTCTAACTGGATCAAGCATAATACTATTTGAAATTTCTTCAATATTAGATGGAATTGTGGCAGAAAACATAGCTTTCCTTAAACTATTATTGGTGAAGGAACTTAGAATACTATCACTTTGTTCAATAAAGGTCTTATCAAACAACTTATCAGCTTCATCAAATATTAGATGTTTAACTTTAGAAAGATCTAATGATTCGTTTTTTATTACATCAATTAATCTTAATGGGGTGGCAATTATTATATCATATTTCTTATCGTTTATAACTTTATTTTTTAGTTTGGCACTTAAGGATTTTGACAATAATGCAATTTGTAATGGACGTTTCTTTTCTAAAAAAATTCTTCTTGCAAGTTTAACACTTTCTAAAAAAATCTGATTTGCCAATTCTTTAGTAGGTGAAATAATTAATCCTTTCAAACCATCCTTATCTTCATCATCAATTACTTGTTGTAAAAGAGGAATCAAAAATGCAAGTGTCTTACCAGAACCTGTTGGTGCACAGGCTAATATATCACGACCTTGTAATGCTAATGGTATGCTTTCACATTGAATAGGGGTAGGTTCAGAAAAATGGTTCTCTACGAGATTATCTAATAATCTCTTATCGAACGAGAATCTAGTAATTAGATCTTCAAATGACCCTATTGGGAAAGGAATATCTAGACCAGTAATATTACCCTTATAAGATTTTCTCAGTGCTGCTGCTTCAGCTGCACTTGTAATTTTTGGTTGTATATCTAATTCAACTGCGTGCTCTTCTTCTCCTTCATTGTTATCCTTATCATCACCATCCTCCTCTTTTCCTGTTTGAGTAACTTCATTTTCTTTATTTTTGAATAATTCTTTCCCAGTTTTATTTATTATTCTCTTATTACGAAAAAAGTCCAATTCTTTTGTTAGTTGAACATCAGATTGCTTATTCGATTGACTGGCATTTTTGTCTGACGCAATACTATAATCCACAGAATTCCCCTTCTTATCGAGTGAGTTCTTTTTTATGGAAGCTCCCCTACTTAATACTCTAAAAATATCCATGCTTTATTTATGATGGTATATTCCAGCTTTATTGCATCTACTTTATATTGTATGTTATATATTTTTAGGCTCATTACCTACCAAGTTCATCTCATCGCAAAATTTTTCAGATCTTCCAAATGAAAAATTTAATCGTTGCCCTTCTAAAAAAATTACATTAAGACACCACTAAGAAAAAAAAGAGGGCAGCCACGTAGAAGTTTATCATCTGTGTTTATCAAATAAATATATATAAATAGATATATACATGCCGGTCACATATATCATACCCAAGACTAAAACATACAATCACTTAAATTAATGAAGAGCATTCTATTCCTCTTTAATATTTTTTAAATAGTCACGGAATTTTAAATATGCTTCATAGTTAAAGTTAGCAAAATTATTATCCAAATCAATAAATGTTTTGGCAATTTGGCAACTCTTGTAATAATAGTTCAGATAGTTACTACTATATGGGTCCATAACAGGAGCAAAAAAACCAAGTTCATCCTGATATTTGTTTGATTGTTTTGAATATGATGGATAGTACTTCAATTTAGTAACAAAAGATTGAAAGTAATTGGTAATTGATGGTATTTCTGTATCTGAGTTTTCGATATGTAAACTATTACTTTTACTGGGTAAAGCAAACATATTCTTGAAGAGTTCATATGCTGCCAATGTAAATCCAAATTGTGGGGAGCTCCTTAGTACTCTCGCACCACCACCTTTGAAAAAACTTCTGAAGCTTTCTTCCTTCAAGATTGTCTTAAATGCATGGAAAATGCCTTTATAAACCGTTTCACCACTTTTTGCATCAATCTGTAATCTTGTTTTCACTACATCAAAAGGCGTTGTTAAAAAAGCAGCTGGCATACCCGCGATTGCACCAGAAGTCAGCAATTCCCAAGTTTTCAACCTTGACCTCTTTTTTTTATCTTCTGGATCAAAATTGAAAAGGTCTCTTTTTAGATGAGCGTATGTAGGGAAATAAATGGCAGAAAATGGTACATCTCTCATTAAACATGCAAGTACACCTCTGTATAAACCTGAAACCCCTAAACTCCTAATTATCTGTAATGCATTTACTTTTGATTTTGCAATATTTTTCTCCTGTATGTATTCTGATTGCACTTGAAGCCTAATTTTGACAATCTCTATGGGGTTTGTGAAAATAACTTGACACGTACCTGCCATAGCCCCAGACAGTATTTCATATGGTATTAATAATTTCCCGTTACTATCCACTAATGCTTTCCTTAAATAATCATTAACAGTCAGCTTTATGGCCTTTTCAGGGGCCACACCAATCAATTGAAAGCCTAAACCAGAATATAAACCTCTAATCCCCTCATTTCTCACTACTTTCATAAGACAATCGAAAGAGTTCTTGTATTTCAAAAAAGTTCTTTGTGCTTGCATTCTAGTCTTTATAAAGTCAATAGGATACACAATCGTAGCACCAATACAACCCGCTACGGAACCGAGAGTAAAATTGTAAATTGAGTCAAAGATAGGGTAGAAGTAATAGTTTACATAAAGTGAATCATTTGCTATTCGTTGTAATTCTAATCTATGCACTAGGTCGTTTAGATAGTTTGGATTTAAAATTTTCATGAAATCTTCGATTGATAAGGTTGCTAACTGGGCGGAATCATACTTATCTGTAGTATCACTAAATAAACGCCAAAATAGGCCTTTACCTGATCCTCCGCTAGTTATTCCCTTTGTGCCTCTAGAATGCTGATCAAAACCATCAGAGAACCTGGTATAATTAGTATTGAACGTTTCAAAAGATTGTTTCAGCTCATCTATTCCATAAACATATTCATCCCTAATAAAATCATTTATATGAGCGTCATCGTGATGATAAGTAGAGCTATCCGTAGCTATAACCTTAGATGCTCTTCTTTTTCTATTATTTGCTTTCGAATTAGCAACAATTGAGAATAAAAGATTAATCTGTGAAGGAGAGAATTCTACTATGTTGTTAACTTTATTATACTGACTATTTAGTAACTTTTGAAACTCATGCCTCGTTATAACTTGTTCCCTAATGTCCTGGTCAGATAAGTGGTTCATTGTAATGTATTTTATAAGAACTTGATTTAACAGATCAAAGTGGTGAAAAAGATAAAATATGTCCTTAAAGACATTATACGTTATTGAATTGTTATTTGATCTGATTAGTGCTGCATTCGATAAATTCAAAGAGTTAAAGATATCGTTCGATACTTTATGTGAATAAAATAGCTTTAGTAGGTATATAAGCTGGTTTTTATTCAATGTCAATGCATTTTTTACCGGATCGAGTTTTGATAACTTATCAAAGCCAATAAACAACTTCTCATTTTTGAGGTCATTTTGTAGAATAGTTATAAGTGAATTTAATGTAATAAAGGAATTCTTTTCGTTTATTTTCCCGTTAGGATAACATTCATAAAATTTTAAAAATCTCAAATTATTCCAATCTAAGAAAAGCTTATTATTAATTATAAATTCATCTTTAATGCAGTATTTATTTACCAAACCAAGCGTTTCTTTGAATTGATGGAGATTTAAGAAAAGATCATCAAAACTTAAGGATTTATCACCGTAGTTTATAGATTTTGTACCAGAGATTTCATGCATAGATTTCTTTCGGTGTAAAAATGAATGATTGCCAGAAAGTGCTCCTCTTATCTTATGCCTTTTTGCGTTTTCAACATCGAATTTCCTAAAGAATTCATATAATATTATATAGTGATAGTTATCATATTCCAGGATGTTGTTGAAATGAAACCAGTCGTTAATTGTCAAATACCCTTTATTCTGCTCATCAATGGCTAAAAACAGACAACCAAAGGTATTCACAGGTACCTGATTTAAATTGAAGGAATGGTCTGTAAACTTTGAATATAATTTCTTGGAACTTGATATTAACTTTATAAAATTATCAAATGATAAGACGTATTCTCCAATATGATCATCAACCTTAGAAAACAAACCGTTGTCCTTGTAGTTGTTGCCCTCCATATCCTTTTTATCCTCGAGAACGGTGGCATATTGCCTGAATATATCAATTTGCTTGATTCTTTTTTCACTATTAGAATTGACTTGTTCCATTTCACCAGCAGTTAAGAATTAATCTCAGAAAATCAAATATTTACCATTGCAATATATTAATGGGCTGCGGTTAAAAATGTCTTAGTTATGAACCCTTGATGTTTAAGCTCCAATTAGAAAGAATAACGAACGATAGAAACTTTAACTAAAGTCAGTAGTAAACCTGTTGTACAGTTTGGCAAATTGTTTTCTATAAGAAAGTCTAAGATGACGCTAGTGTAGGTGTTATGAGTCCACATAAATTAAAACTAGTGAAAGGAACATATTTGGGGCAGTAACTAGTTATAATCATGCTTGCAATAAATCTCCTTACATACGCGAATCAATGTATTTTGAAAAATTTAAGCCCGCTTCATTAGAAGTGACCGAAGAGTATATATTTTTGGATAAACTGACTTATAAAAATTGACATATTTATATTTAGGTACTAACACTGAAAGCTTCATACATCATACATATCATAACAGATATGATCTTTCTTGCCCAAACTTCTTTCCAGACAGTTTGTAAATAATTTGCCAAATTCTCTGCCCAGGTCCCAAAAACAATCTTCAAACAGTGTTTTTAAAAATAGCATCACACCAGTCATATGATGAAGATTAGGAATATTCCTTAGTTCATTAGATTTGTCTACTACTTCTTGTTGAAAGGATAATACATCTTGGTTCTTATTAACGTAAAGAATGCGATACAACCTTATCAAATAAGTCTCGAAGTTTTCTGTTGGATGATAGTCAAGCTTAGACCGTTCATTCCTGTTACGCTGTTCTTCCATACATCTTTCTTTCATTGTGGAATCACTCTCATCATCTTCATAGATAGTGTTATCCCAAATTTTACTTTCAGGACCGTACATCGCAAAACTATAGCACCATATTACTACAGAAACTATGGCAATCGTATTAGGCCTTGTGATTAATATATCTGAATTTATATGATATTCCTTAATGGATAATTGATCTTCTTTCGTTCTTACAATGAATGTTTCGAATAAAAATTGGAAAGCGTAAATTGTTGTGACACGGCCATTATGAGAGTTTGCAAAATCTAGCATTCTTCGATACGCAGCGAAATACTCATTATCTCCAATTTTGACATTCATCCTCCAAGGAAACCCAGCAAAGGTATAATAGTCATTATGAAAGATTCTCAGAAACACTTGTGAAACATGATAGGGTGGTAATTTACAATCAGAGTCGTTATGGTTCCATTTCGCTATATCCACTATATCTTCTTCAGCATCGTCTTCTTGGATATTATATGTATTTGGTATTATGCATTTATCCAATTCGGTGCAACTTCCCTGAATTTGGAAAAGCCAGTAATTAATTGCTGTTGATATCATATCTTCCCATGTGACTGTGGATTCTTTATCTTCTCCACCATTAGCTAGCCTTTTATTTACGTTAAAAATGGGATTGTAATTATTTTCATAACACTGAAACATAATTGATAAAATCCCTGCAAACATTATCTTTCTGGAAAAAACCCCTTGAATATTCAGTTTCGATGGAGGAACATTTAATGGCTGTTTAAATTCAGCTTTCGTTGTTTGTGCCTTAACTACCCAAATAGATTCCCCAATGATTGTTTTTAGTGCTTCTAGAAATGAGGTATTTGAATCATTAGGCATGTTATCTCTACTACCAGAAAATCCAAACTCTTTAAGCATTTGAAAATTCAAGTCGTAACTTTCCCATACTTCATCAGCACATGGTAAATCTAATTGGATATGTTTACATGAAATAAAGACATTTAGATATCCATATACTACTGCATGTGTGATATCCATATAAAAGGCAAAAAAAGCAGCTCTTTTTAAACCTTCATAATCTATCCATTTTAAGATAGCATCTTTAACTTTTTCATTGGTATTGTTGGCTACAAAGTCATCATTTCTATCTCTCAGCGGATGACCACCTAACGATGCTGTTCTTCTCAGCAATTGAATTGTAGTTCCATGATGTAGATATGACCTCTCATGAAGGTATCTATTCGTGCTAGTCTTTTCGTAATTTTCTAATAGTAATAAAGTTTGGATTATGTAAGTTCTCGAAGGAGGTTGAAAATCTGGATGTGAAAATATTATCCATCTCAAAGGCCCGCAAATTGGATCTGCAATAGTTTTTCTATAGTGAGAACCTTGATAGCTTGCTCCTGTCATTATCAAAGCTAAGAGCAAAATGTTTGGTTCTAACTCAATATTGAAGGAAGGCTTATGCAACAACCCATATTGTGGATGGAAATATTTCCAAAATGATTTTAATGATAATTCCAGTGATTTTAGTTCAATAGATTTTAAATCTGGAATTAACGAACACAATTCTTCTAGCTTTCTAGCAGATAGTTTATATTTTGTCTTTGAATCAGGAAAAAACATTGACTGTATATTATCTAAAGATGATTTTAACTGTTGTCTGTAAGATTCAGATTGTCCAACTTTTGTTCCTAACTTTGATAAACCCTTGTAGCCTTTGCTCTTCAAATAATTTCGGTCTTTCATGTCCTTTTCTACAGTACTAAGTTTATTGTTCATCTGATTTTGTGACGCCTGTCTTTTCATCTCTCCTATATTAGATTTTTGAGCTAGTAAGTTGTCCTTGACCTGACTACTATGACTATCATTAAATTTGGTTAATGATTGAGGTATAGAATTCACTCTATCATAAGAGGCATCAGAGCGTGCAGATGTTGGAGATGACACTAGTGAAGCAGTTTGGACCAGTGTTTTAAAAGGTGACCGGTTATTTAGTATTGATATTGGGGAAGAATGACCATTCAAGTAATTGGTTTGTTTTGGAGATATATTACTACTGGTCATAGTAGCATTGATAGTAGCACTTCCCTTATTTCTTGTAAGTCCTTCAGGATTTAAAGCTTCGGGAAGGATAGAAAATTCTTGCATTAAATCCTGTAATGGATCGGTATTGCTGTTACTAGACTGTAGAATATCTTGAGGTCTTTTGAATTGATTGAGAGATAGAGGCACTAAGTTCTCAGTGTCAACAGGCTGTTCCACTTTGCTTGCGTTAATTGGAGACACATTGTATCGATTAATATCTGAATTATTGACAGTGCTTCGGTAAATTGTGTTCTGTTGTTTTTGGAGAGTGGCATCTATCGTATGTACAGCATTTCCTGAAGTAGGTACACCAGGTACATTTGTGTTAATAGAAGGATTGAAAGACGGTATTATGTCATTTTCGGAGCTGAGAAATGGTTCCAACATATCAGGACTCGCCTGTAAGTTTTGAATCGTTGATTCAAATAGCCAATCAATAAAATTATTGTCAGGATTATTGTTTGACGGCTCACCGGTTCTATTCCCATTAGCACCCTCAATGTTGTTGTTTACTTTGTTATTCTTATTCATTGGATGCTTGTAATCATTGGAAATATTTATACTTTGATGGGAAGGAACATACATATGCCTCAGTGATGGAGAATCAGAAGATGGTGCTAATAGGTTAACATTGGGAGGATATGACAATTCCTTTCTATCTGAATTAGTAGAATCTGTAAGGTAAGCAGAAGAATCAGAGGATTGCCTACTGGTGGGAGCACTGATGATCTCGGATTCTACTAAACCATTATTAGTCGGTATAAAGTTAATGTTCTTTAGATCAGTTCTCTTACTATTGGAATTCCTTTTTGATTTCCCGGATAATCTTGTGCTTAATTTATTATGTCTCTTCTCATGTCTTTGTAATAAATCTTTTCTTACAAATGTTCTGTTACAGTACGTATTGGTGTCTCTAAAGAAAAAAGAACATTTAAATATCTCCTTTGGCCAATGATTCAATTTATGCCGCACTAAATGTTCTTGTCTAGTAAATGATTTATCGCAATTAGGATGGGGGCAGATGTATCTACCATTCTTTCTAATTAGATTCTGAGCTATTGTATTATCAGATGAAGGGCTTCTTTCCGTAATGGATTCGTCTAGCGTTTTTTTCTCATCCATATCGAATTAGCATATGATAATTCTAAATTAAGTATACTCTTTTTTTTTTAGAAAAAGTACCTCAAAAAGATTAAGCTTGCTTATGCAGTAAAGTAAAAGTAATATTTTTGATTACCCCAGAAACTAAACTACTTTAACCACTTATATGTGAAAAGTTTCACCTAAATTAATCTGTAATTAAAGTTTAACAACATAGGCATAGAACAGTGGCCGAGTTTTAAATAGGCCTTATATCGAGAAAAAAATAAAAAAAGAAAAGATCCGGAATTCTAATAGGAAGTGATTTACAAGAAGGGAAGGTTCGACATATGCAGGAACAGACGAATAAAAATCTAGAAGGAACTGGTAAACTCGGCATTTATGTTAATGATAGTTTCAATGAAATAGTTATTGCTTGTGACTTGAGTAGAAAAACCTTACATGCGAATGGTTATATACAGTTTCTCATGACTCAAAACAGCGATACTAGGCAGGTGTCGAATTTGATATGGGGCTAGAAAATATGACAAAGTATAATCTTTTAAATAGCTTGTCGAAATATATTCTAGTAATCTATCTAAAAAAAAGGATACGGCAATCCTTAGTATTGTTAGTACTATATGCAACCCGAATGCCTTGATTTGGGACATCATCGCACTAAGTTTAGTATTCTGAAATTAATTGAAGCTCCAGATGTCTGTAAGTTCTATTAGATACTACCGGACATTTGTTAATAGCCCAGGGTGTATGTATTTTTCTTCGTTCGTATTACCGCTGCCTTGATTCCAGAAAGGTCTAAGACATGAGCACATATTACGTTGCCAACAAATAAAATGGCATTTCAAAAAAAGTATTTTAAACTACTAAGAGCTGGAACTTACAGTTAGTACTGGATAGAACTAGTCAATGTAAATTAGTATTTATTACAGAAATATAAAAAAAATGATTATTTGAGAGTCAGACACTAAAAATAACAGGATAATGACAAAACAATCGGACATTTGAATTTTTTTGAGACTCCGCGTAGTTTTTGCTTCTTTTAACCGCATATGAGACATGATTGTTACTATCATGTTCTAGATAACGTAACTACTTCTGAGTATAAAGGCTGAGGGTAGAAAGATGGAATTTGAACCTTTTCATGCTAGCATAGTTATAAGCTTAAGAGTAAAATATCAACTGTGTTCTTACCAGATAATATTCTCGAAGTGCGCCTTTTGAAACTTTTAAGGTAAGGGTGCTTTTTAGTTCATCTTCAAGTAATATCAGAAGTATCCAGTTTCCTGAAACTACAATTTTAATATGATTCGAGTATAAAAGTAAATTTTGCGTTACATACTTTTATCTATTAGTTATTCTAATCTACTACAGCTTTCGTTTGTATATCTACTCCTAAATATTTATGAAATCTTAACCAACTTATTGTGTAATATCTTAACTGTACAGTATTTGTATACTTTCTTGATTGGACCGAATGAGATTGAAATGGAACAATACAATGTTGTTTCAAAACAGTTATACACAGAAGTTTAAAATTTCGTCTTCATGAATTCTCTGCATCTTGTCCAGTCTTATTTCGGATTCGCTAATTCTCTGACAGATTTATATTTTAATAGTTATTAACCTATGCTGATGAACATACAAGAAACAATCCAATCTTATGAAGAAAAGGGATTTATAATTTTTTTTTCTTTATTATAGGTATATATACTGACAAATAATTAATAATATACAGAACTGTACGAATGTGATTCTCTGAAAATAAAATAAGATGTTAATAAGGTTCTTAGTCATTCAAATATTCGGGCTTTGTAAAGAGATATGAATCCAATCTTGGATCTTTCCTCAATACCTTTAAAAATTCAGTGGGAATCTCTAAGTAACTTGGAAACTCTCTCTTCTTTGGATTAACATATTTTACAAACCTAATGTAGGCATTTGTAAAAAAATAACCAAATTTGTTAGCGGTTTTCCTATAGAAGATACCACAGGCATTACACATGGTTCTCTTACCATCATAGCCAAACCGCCATTCGGCTGTCTCTTCATTATTACAATGGAGACATTTCTTAATGTTGCCCTCTTCATCTCTTGATAGTTTTCCGTCCTTTACATACTTCTTTCTCTTGATAGCAGATCCTTTTTTCTTTGTAATCCTACTCACTTTCCCTTTACCCCTACGTGAGAAGGGATCATAACTACAATCAATGACAGAGGTGTAGAACATATCTTTCACTTCATCAGAAGAATCAGCTATGGATTGTATTGAGTGCTCAGCTAAATCATGTTCTAGCTTCATAGTAGCAGCATTAATATCAGATTCATCAAGGTTCATTTTGAAAGAAGATTTCAACTCATCAATAACTTCATTACCTGCAACTGATACAAAAATTCTCTTGTTGTTGATATGGTATGGTGCTGTCTCCAATGGCGAATACTCGGAGCCTCCCTTAGGTAAGCTAGAAGTCTTCGAAGGTGGTGAAAGATTTTGTGAAGAATCGGAATGGCGTTTAATCTTCTTTTCCCTACTTTTTCTTGAGCATTCTTCAGGTGGTGTAGCAATGACTGCCTCTGGTTCGATGCGGGCTCTATTAGCATCATATTCGTCTAAGGAAGACTGTGCTTCATCACTGTCTTCGTCAGGAGATTCTTCACTGACACCTTGATGTAGTGAATCTGGCGTCACAAGCCTAACACGAATTTTATAAGTTTCACTTGGTCTCCTTAATACAGTATTAAAATACCTACTAAAATACTCATCACCATTATGAGCAGGATAGATGGGGGAATCTTCTCTTTTTACCGACATATTTCCCATTTTTGTATTATTTGATTATGTTATTTTTTATAAGCGATACTACTCTTTTTTATAGCTATTAAATATATTGCTTTAATCCATTTATAATAATACAATAGTAATTAAAGGTGTAATGAACAGGTAGGCATAGAATGCAGCTACGTTCCATCTTTTATATTTAAGTTAGAAGGGAGGTTTCGGTATATGTCCATAATTTGAGAGAACGATGTGAGGTAAATCTAAACCTCAAGAATAGCAATGGACCCTTGAACTAAAAATGCGTAGAAAGTGCAGGAGGCAATAAAGATGATCCTTATTCTTTTCTTGGCACACAGATATATCCGTAATGACAGTTATGCCAAGCTTTTTTGTGGTTTATTTACATTATATTTCCATGATGGGTACTGATTTTTAAAAATTTATTCCCTTGTGAACTCTCTTCTATTAATTACTTTTTAGATCATAGCAAAGGTCTCTCTGATGAAAACGCCAAGGCTGGCCTAGAAAAGGCTCTACAGAATACCATGTGAAAAATAAAGAGTTGACTTGAGGTAATCTAATCACAAAAATGAGCATGTTATAACATATAATAAATGGTTAATCCCTGTTATCCAGGAGAGATTTATGTCTTGTGTCACAAACAATTGATTTTGTGGTTCTACCTTATATGTTCAAAATAACTGCCACAAAGATGTAGAGAGAAAAAAGAAAGCCGGAAGTTTCAAAGAAAAAGGCAGGTTTAAAAATTCTGTCAGCTATTGAAACACTTGAAATAACTTTTGGTCCTAATGAGGCTATCATTTCCATTACCAGACATGACACCTATGCACTAGTCTGTTACCTTATTCATGGATTATTAAACTCCCCACTAACATGCTTTGAGATTATCTGACAATCTCTTGCGTAGCCTAGTGCAGTACTTAAATTTATCCTCCTGTTTAGAAGTATAATCTGATTATCGAGGACAGTTGCCTGATTGCACAGTATTTGGGTAATGTCCGTCTGAAGCATCTGGAGAGAGAGACCAGCTTCTTGCCATATAAGGAATTTGGCACTTTTAAAATTTTATGACTATACTCTCTACCGTTCTGTTAGTTTGCCTGCTTATCTGTAATGAAATTTCGTATATTTTTTACCCTTTAATGTAAGTTTAGAAGCGCAGCAGACCTAGCACCAACATATGTGGGAATTTGAAAAAGCATGAGAGTATCTAATACTAGCTAAATCTTCACTAAATACTCCCTTTAATCGTTCAAAGCAAAAGATCATCTTGAATGGATGATTATTGATAAAGAAAATTGCTCCCTACAAGCCCCTGCTCCCTTTAAGAAAATTAAACAAGCCTTCATAACAAATATTTTCCAAAGCATGCAGCTATTTTGATTAACTGTCTGTCATTTCTTTTAAAAAGATATACAAATGATGTGCGAGCATCTTGCATTACGTAGTATAGTAGTAGAAATTCAAATGATTTGAAGTAAGCTTAATATCTGATACAAAATTATGTAATCAAATTCTGCCCGAAATGAAAAAAAAAAAGTGATTCCTCAAGTTTAAATAAATATGTCAAAATACAAAGCTATATTAAGTCTAATGAGTGAAATAAGAAGGGAAAGAAAGGAAATAGTTGCTATATGAGCTTTATTTAGAATTAAATACATATACAGCTTTATACAGTTTTTGAGTTTTAATTCTTATCCCAACCAAGCTTTAAAGCCTCTTCATAGGTAGGATAGTCAGTGAAACCTTCAGCACCATGTGTATAGAAAGTTGGTCTATCATACTTATTTAAAGGTAAACCATCCTTTAAGCGTCTTGGTAAATCAGGATTAGAAATAAAGAATCTACCGTAAGCAATTAAGGTTCTGCCATCACTGATGATATCCTTCAAGACTTCTGGATGAATGGCATGGTTACCAGATCTAATAATTGGACCCTTCCAAATAGAATAAGCGAAGTCGTTAGAGACACCAGAAACTGCACCAACACCTTCTTCCACAAATGGATTAGTTACACGTGGTTCTAGGAAATGAATGTATGCTAAACGTTTACCCTGTTGAGCTCTCTTTTCTAATTCACCAATGACGTATGCAAAGGTAGCTAACAGAGTTGGATCAGAGGCACCGGCCATACCACCAACAATGTTGAATGGAGACAATCTAATAGCAACTTTTTCAGGACCAATAGCATCAATTAAGGCATCGACAACTTCTAAAGTGAAACGGGATCTATTTTCAATAGATCCACCATACTCATCTGTTCTCTTGTTAGATATTGGATCTAAAAATTGGTTCAATAAGTAACTGTTAGCACTGTGGATTTCGACACCATCAGCACCTGCTTTGACAGCATTCTTAGAAGCATGTACATAATCTTTGATGTATTGTTTGATTTCATCCTTAGTAATACCATGTTGCTGAATACCTGCCTTTTCAGCTTGTTCCTTCTTTTCATCATCCATCCATATGTTGTCACTAGCAGAGTCATATCTTAGACCATCCCTAGCCATGGAAGCTGGATCAGCTTGTCTACCTAGGTTCCATAATTGGACAAAAACAAAAGAGTTGTTAGCATGGATTCTACTAAAAATCTTTTTCCATTCAGCAACTTGTTCATCAGACCAAATACCTGGAGCATGATCGTAACCACCAGCTTGAGCAGAGATAAAAGCAGCTTCAGTAATAATCAAAGTACCTGGGTATTTGGAACGTTGGTCATAATAATCAGCAGCTAATTCCCTATTTGGAATATGACCAGGGTGATGAGCTCTCATTCTAGTTAAAGGAGCCATAGCAACCTTATGAGGCATTTCCATGTTACCAACCTTGATTGGCTTGAACAATTCGGTGTTCTTGAAGGCAACTGGCTTGAAATCTTTTTGAAATGGCATTGTATTGTCGCTTTGTATATTAGCTTACTATTTTATAGTCATTTTTTATCTAAAGAACCGATTGACATTTCATTTGAGTGAGCTGTGCATACCCATATTTATATGTTTGGTTTTACGT
>JAJLXZ010000040.1:0-64800 GCA_030571575.1 Kazachstania viticola
TCCAGAGTTCGATGGTGTAGAACCAGAACTTACCATGCTTGATTCAATCTCACTGGTGCTGCCTTGAGAAGCAGTAACACCGGAGTAAGTAGTAGTGCTTCTAGTATGTGGATCTGGTCTTGGAGATGGAGCATCAATACTACTGAATCTTGAAACAGTAACACTGGTGCTGTCCATTAAGCTAGATGGACTGCTAGAGGCGTGATCGCCAGTAGAGGTCGTGCATGTAGAGCAAGAGCCTGATTCAATGGATGGAATACCAGTTGAGCTGCTTGCAGGGACACTAATGACAGAAGAAATGGATTCAGAAGCACTTACTGATCCAGAGTTGGATGGTGTAGAACCAGAACTTACCATGCTTGATTCAATCTCACTGGTGCTGCCTTGAGAAGCAGTAACACCGGAGTAAGTAGTAGTGCTTCCAGTATGTGGATCTGGTCTTGGAGATGGAGCATCGATACTACTGAACGGAAACTGTAAGGATGAAGATGGCTCAGATACACTTCTAGTACGGTAACTAGCATCAACAGTACTGTATAGACTGAAGTCACTGGAAGATGGCTCAGATTCACTTCTAGTACGGTAACTAGCATCAACAGTACTGTATAGACTGAAGTCACTGGAAGATGGCTCAGATTTAGTTCTAGTACGGTAACTAGCATCAACAGTACTGTATAGACTGAAGTCACTGGAAGATGGCTCAGATTCACTTCTAGTACGGTAACTAGCATCAACACTGCTGTATAGGCTGGAGTCACTGGAAGAAGAGGAAGCAAAAACAACAGAAGATGAAACGGCATTGTTGTTGTTCTTACATTCGGCATCCCAGTAGTAACCTGGTAAATCACTTTGAGGATATTCTGGTTGATTAGTCCCACCACATCTGACTTGCAAGTCAAAAGTACTAGTACCCCATTCCCATCCACTCAAACTGGCAGCATCTCCTTGCATGTATTCGTACTGAATTTGGAAGTTTGGCATCCATACAATGGAGGAATTAGAGCTATCAGGAACACCGTAGACTTGGAAGGTAACTGTGTAGTCGGTTGGATTGATTTCGTCAAGGTATCCCTCGTTCTTACCGTATAGTTGGACGGTGGATTCTGGTCCGCTAACACCAATGATCTTCAAAGAGTATAGATACTTGAATGGAATTTGGGTTTCAGAGTAAACATGGATGGTGACTTCGTAAGTAGAGTCTTCAATCCAGTTCACATTCAACAGATCCATACGGTAGTGGACAATATTCTGGATATCCATGTGCCAGTCGAAATTATAGTCTGGACAACCATTTGTGATGGCTGAACATGAATCTGTACCCTGTGATGATGAGGCAGCTATGGCCAATTTGATAAAGAGAAGACAAAATAAAAGCCTTCGTAAAAATGTTTGCATGTTATAGAATTATCTTGAATTCAATAAAACTTCTTGTAGAAACTAATTCTGCGTATGACAATGTTCTTGTTCGGTATAATTGGTTAGAATTAGCTTGATTTCTGTAAAAAGACTTGTGATACTTGATAATAATATTTGTTATATAAAAAAAATATTGAAAGGATGTACCTGTTTATAGTAGTTTTGATAAACTATGCTGTACACTTTTTTGTTATAATAATTTTCCTGAATATGTGAATAATTTTTTGTTGATCTTAGTTTTATGATAAATTCTCGACAAGACCTCTTACTTAGAGTATTTAAAATGTCTTGAAATATATAAGAAAGATAGAGAGATTTTACGGTAAAAAAAATATACAGCATATGGAAAAGGAAAAGAAAATACACATGAAAACAAATCGTGGTGGGAGTTTCTGTCAAAAAAGGTATGTGATCTTGAATATTTTTCCGAAAAGCTTTGAGTTTGTTGAACAATTTCAAAAACTTCCTTTTTCCTACGACTATCTCTGAGTAGTTTTGGTTTTTAACATAAGAAATTAAGCTTTTTTCGAATTTTGATGAAAAAATAAACCACCTTTCTTCTTTAAGTTACCGATGAATCAAAAGAAACGGTCGCACTGATGTCAAGAAAAAATATTACCGAAAACGGACAAACATTCCTCGAAGATAAGTTCTTCCTCCCGTTCCATCTTGCGCCATTTTTTCAGGAAGAAAGGATTGCTAATTTGGTTGCCCAGATCACTTAGAAATAGACGCACCCAAAAAAAAGGCACTTTTGAGCTCACTACGATATTTTATATAGGCATTCTTTCTAGATAGTAAAGACACAAAACGCGTCGTCTGGGTAGACTTTGCTACTATGTTATCTTGGAATATGTTACAGAAGGAAATGCTAATAGGATAATCAAACTTTCGCGACTCCTTATCAGAGGCGTGATCCCGAGAAAGCCTTGGAATCACTGTTAATCGCACCGAAAATACCTCCTCCGCTTCCCCCTTCAAAGAATGTTAATTTTTTGTTCACCTTGGTTTGTAGCGGGTGGTTTTTCAACTTTATCCCCACCGTTCGATTGTGAGTCTGAATCGTGAAGATAATGGTTTCCAGAAGAAAGTTTCGTTCATGTCTTCTTCGGTGTTAAGAACTGGGTTCGTAGAAGGCCTTAAACGTCAGCCAATCAGCAGTTTAATATTTAAAAAAAATTCATATCTTTCTTACTGTTGCACTGATTTTTTTGTTTGGCTAGATTTAATTCGCGTACACAAAGATTATGTCATAGACACTTACCCTAAGTGAAATCTATACTTTCTTATTGCGAAATTAAGCATGGCTTATTTTATCCTTTGATTTAAGAAAACGTACTATTTTCTGAAAATATTGGCAGAATGCTGCGTTTCTATAAAATTATTGGAGGCAATACCTTCCGACAAAATTGATGATTCCTATAGAAAGGAAATTTAGAAAGTCATACATATTTCGAAATATTTTCCTTGTTTTGCCCTTTCCTGGCGCCTACTCCAATAATGGACGACCTTGTTGCCATCCATTCTCAGATGTTCAAAAAACCTGTTCCGTGCCTCCCGAGGCCGATCAGGGTGACCAAAAAGAAAATCGTATTAATGATATTTATAACTTTTTGCGCCCCGGCATTGAGAATGTAGTGTTTACTATCTGAAAAGGGAAATTGTTAATAGTGTAAATTCTTTGAATTCTTTCATTATCAGGCGCATATGATAAAGCTTCAACAAAACCACATCCTCCAGATCTTGGAATTCTTTAGTGTCCTTCTAGAATGTTTACATCAACATTCCCTTGAAGTCTATTTTTGTGAGAAAAACAAATCAAGTGTATATACTAAACAGGAAAGAGAAAGACAATGTGATAAAGTTCTATCTTATTGAAATTAGGTGACATAAAAAATGTGAATATCTTCTGAAGCCTACACAAGGTTTACTATTAACGCCGATATCAATATATAGCAAAGTAATTATATTATTATTAAAGTTTAACCGCCCCTCTTTCTTCATATTGAATACCAGAAAAGAAATATATGAATTTTTTCGTGTTTAAGTTGCTTGCCTGAAATCTTTTAGCAAAATACTGGCCAAATAAACTTTTGGCAACCATTTCCTAGGGTTAATTATTCCTAATCATCTTGTTTTTTAGCCTTCCTTGTAATCTTAAGCCATAAATTCATAAAATATTCGGCAATAGGATCACTTGTTTTTGTTTCGACATATTCCCCCTCTTCAATATCTTCATGTGCTACTTGATCGGTTAATCTAGCATCTCTCAAGCATAGAGAAAAAAATAATAAAGGAACACAGAATACCAGAGCAACCAAGGTTTCAAGCCTTTGAAGATATCTATATGCTTCCACCACCGCCTGTCTTTCAGGAGTATCCCAAGTATATGTCACGATAAAGGTATACGGGGAAGCGTATGCTTCAGTAGCTACAGTAGCATTACCAATACGTTTCAAAATTTGACCATATAGTTTTTGCGTCCAAATAGCACCAGAAACAGCTGCACCTACAGCTGATCCAATTCTATAAAGTGTATAATTCAAAGCAGTAACAGTAGCCATATGTTCGTGTGATGTAGCAGCTTGAACAGACACAGTAACTGGATAGGTGAAACATACAGTGCCGATACCCCAAACACATAAAGCACCTATGATACCAGAGTGAGAGCTACTTCCACCTCTGAAATGATATAATAATCCCATACTTAGCATCCACATTGAACAGCCGAATATGATAAATGGCTTTAATCTAGTGAATCTAGTTAAAAATAAAGAAAAGAATGGTGAAGCGACTGTAGAGACAAACGATGATAAAGAAGAAATTCTTGTAGCCGATTTAACAGATTCATTAACAGCAACGATCAGCACAGTGTATAGATAATCGGAGGCCATATAAAAAATAAAATCAATTAAAAATGAAATACCCATTGAAGCCCAAACCCCACGATCCTTAACTAACTTCCATGGAACCAATGGATGACTCGCGAATTTATATTCCCAAATAGCAAGGAATGGAATAAGAGCAAAGCCCATAACGAATACACCGATAATGCGTGAATCGTTCCACTTAGATGAAGTACCACCAGCTAAGGTTAAAGGAATTAAAATGGCACCTAAAGAAACACCCATTAAAATAAGGCCTATTACGTCAAGTTTCCAAAATAATTCAATTAAAGTTTTCCATAAACCATGTTCTTGGTAAAAGGTTTTCTTTTGTGAAACTTGCTTCCATTCTTCAGTCTTGGAAGCTCTCCATTGCATGTGTAGCATACATAAGATCATTGGAATACAAGATAATGGAAAAATGAATGCCCACATACCAATGTCCCAGGACCAATGTTTCAATGGATTAGCAGTTGATGTGATATTACCAGAAATCCAGGTATTAATGATGAAAGGCCAAGTTGGAGCAAATTGATAAAATAGCCTCCATTTCAAAGAGGAAAAATCAGATAAAATTAATAGTAAAACTAAAATAACACCCACATAACCAGCATTGTAAAAGATAGAACCAGCGGCGTATCTTTGGACGTCATAAGCTTGGCACTGGATAATAGTTCCTACCGAATATAAAACAATGGATACTAGAAAAAGGTATAATCTACCGAAAACATCAGATAATCTAGCATAAATTATTTGAGATACAGCACTGACAACTGCATTGATGACTGTGATAGTAGAAAGTAAAGAATGTTCACTATAAGAAGAAGTAGCATAACCAGTATATATATAACGAATATTACCATCTAAACCATAACCATATCCGCAAATAAAGGCAGATACTAATAAAATGATATGTTCAAAAATAGTTGTGTAAGTGGAAGCAATAATTTCTGTCTTTCTAATTATGATACTCTTACTCCTACCATCTAAATGAGTATTATCGGCTTCCCTTATACTGTTCCTACCGACAGATTCTCCAATGGTAGAATGCTTTGAAGAAACTTCTACAGAGCTCTTTTCATGTAAATGTTTTTCTATATCCCCAATAGTACTTGTCATTTTGGTGTATTTCTCACTATATATAATGGTACGAGTAAAAATTTTAAATGATGAATCCCTTGCTTCATATAAATTAATAACTGTATTTCATCATAACCTTTTATAAACTAATTACCAGAGTGATAATCAGAGAAAATTTATTGATAAACTCACTTTCCAAGTCATTTGCACCTTGAAGGATGTAATTGAGTGACAACCTTTTCCGCCATTGAACACTGGTAAGACTGAAGGTGTTGTTAATACCGCTCTAGTCGATGAGCTGCTTATTTGGTCAACCAGAACAGATCTGAAAAATATTCTTAGGTGCACTTTACACATGGAATCGGGTGCAAACAATTGAATCCACACGCCAAAAAAATATTGAAAATGCCAAGACTTTTGTAAAGTTACTCAGAAAATCTCGCAGTACCTGATTTCTAGAACTGCTCCAGATCTGCTTATCTAAAACTAGTCAAGGATTGTTCTTCACATAGTGAATCAACACATGTGAGTATGTAAGAGAAACTGGTTACCAATTTATAAGGTTGTGCCTAGAGCTGTGCCACATGATCAAGACGAAGAAGTAATAGCGAGCGAGCGAGCGAAGCACCTAGATTCGTTAATCAATTAATCAATGCATCCTCCTATTTGGAAGGTACAAAGACCTATAAATCTACGCTTGAAATTTTTTTAGAGTACCAATATTTGTGATACATAATTAGGAAAATGATAGAGGGAGTTAATGAGACATGTTTTATTCTCAATTACAAGCAAAAGCATTCAGTTTTGCATACGCTTTTATAAGTGTAAATTAGTTTTGAGAGCGCACAGCAATAGTTTACCATTATTGCTTTGCATATAAGGACTTCTTGGAGAAGCTGTGTAGTATATGGTAATTGTTCAACATTTGAGGAAAAAAAGTTGCCTTCTAACTTACATGAAGGTATTTATTTTTTCCGTATGACTTCAGCCTTTTAGTTGCAAAAGTAATAAATGATTATAGGTAATCAAATGGTAATACAAAACTATTAAAGTTCATTTTCTATTACTTTTACATTGTATAACAGAGAGATATCTGAGGCTATCGTCGAGTTTCTATAGTTAGATATTACATCAAAGCGGGCCTAATTTGAGGCTACATGGGTAAATCAGTTCTCATTTTTAAGTGACCAGATTGCCTAAATAGAAGGATAAATAAAAATGTGACTTGTTAAAATGTGAAGATGCATGCTATGCAGTTAGTAAGAGCGATGTTCAAGACAACCACTTAAAGAAAGTTTAAAAAGCATTTTACTATACAGATTAAAAGCAAGCTTTTCCCATAGATCAAACCTTACGGTTACTAAGTATAACTATATATAAATATCCTCTTAGGTAAAAAAAGTGCCATATATAAATATATTCTTCTTTTTTACTTTCATAACTCAATTTTCCTTTATTTTTGGTCTTTTCATTTATTTCTAGATGCTAAGATTTTACACCTAAATGTAAACAATACAATATATAAAGGTGAAAAACTCAAGACGAGTATTAATTACTTTTAAATCCTCGAAACAACATAAATAAGCAAAACTCTTCGAATAGATATGAACTAACAATTTTTATTTCTCCCTTATATTTTTGATGGTTACACTTTTTCTTAAGACTTAGATTTGTTCTGTTCATTAAGTACTACGTCAAATTTTTCTGATTTATTACCACTTTTACATCTGTATTATTCAGAATCACTATGTTCAGGCAATAATAGAATAGGTGAAATAGGACTTTTGTGTATGTAGTCGTTTGCAATGCTTATCTAATATACTTTACCATACATTATTTTAACTTCGATAAAACATGAATTTTTTTTTTTCTAAGCCCGAATCCATCTTAAATCAAAGCACTCAGATGACATTAGAACAATAATTTGCACTCTATCGTCATTGTTAGTGTCATTTCCATATTCCGTTGGGCTACAAATAGGAACAGGATACAAATGTCCAAAATAAGTAACATTTCATTACAGAAATGTATTGAATGGGCTAAAGAGAATGGTGCATTTATTGATAAGAATGTTCAGTTTGTATTCGATGAAAATATTGGAGTTTCTGCATTTCTCTCTAAAATACCCTCAGAGAGAACTAGCCCATTAATTTCTATTCCACAAAAACTACTGATTACACAAACAAAAGCATATTCCTTATTAGAAAACGTAAACTTCTCACTACTACCTTCGAATCCTAATGCTTTGACTCAAATGCTCTTATCCAAATTAAGATTCGATAATAACGAAAAGTTTTGCAATTCAGATATTGTGGCTTTTTATAAACCATATTTGGATATATTACCAATATATTCAAATTCACCTTTTTTTTGGGAGAAAAAACAACTACATTTATTAAAGGGTACCGACCTTTCGAATATCATCAGCCAGCAACTTCTAAATCTTGTCAAAGAGTGGGTTTCAGTCTTAAAAGCTTTGAATGAAAAAGTACCTTTTTCTGAGGAAAAGTTAGCGGATGCCACTACAGATGAAATTGTAGACTATATTAATCAAGAAAAAGGTGCACTGAAAAAACATGCAAGTTGGAAAAGTTTCATAGTTTACTTATGGTCGTATACTATCTTTATGTCAAGAGCTTTTCCTGAAATAATTTATAATCCCGACTGTGTAAATATCAACCAAGCTTTTCTATACCCTATCGTCGACTTTTTGAATCATAAAAACAATACCAGTGTTACATGGAAAGCGGAAGGTGATATGGTTAACTTTATTACGAATCAAGAAAATTTGAAGCCTCATGATCAACTATATAATAACTATGGGGACAAAAGTGATGAAGATTTGATACTAGGATATGGATTCGTTGAAGCGCAAAATGAGTACAATTTTGCTAGACTGACCTTGAGACTCGATCGCGAACTTATTCAGAAATCAAAGGTCTTTGGAGTTAACCTTTCAGAAAAGAATGTGCTAAACGAATCAACAGTTGGATTTTTACTGTCATACAATGATTTAGTACCTACCAACTTATTGAAGTTTTTTGCCTACTTAAGTAAGCTAACAACGGACAGTTATTTGACGAATCGAAGTGTTCTAGAAGGCTCAGATGAACTTATTTTAATTTTAAAGTCAAAAGTAGCGTCTTTGAAGATACTAATCAAAAAGTTTTCCGGGACACCTATTTCAGGTGACAAAAATTCTGTTTCTATAATGAAAACTATTAGAGATTATCTTAACTCTCAGCAAAAAATTTTTGGTAGAAGTGTGGAACATTTACAAAAAACTCAAAAGCAAATATTAAAAAGCATAACCTTTAAATCTCAGATTTCTTTTAAAACTATTTTTAAAAATGATAAGGTGTTTGCAAATAGTCTCTTATTGGCTTTTGGTGTTACAGAGTATGAGGATCTGATTAAAAAAGATTGTATTAATCAAGCTTTATTGCTCTGGATAGTTAGAAGCACAAACAAGCATGCCTTAAAGCAAAAATTAGGATATGATATTCCCGAATTCATTGACAAAACTTTTAAAGAGATTGCTTCTAACATTGTTATTGAGAAGGCAGATGTTCTAGAGTTTATGGACTTTTATAAAAAGCTGTTTCCAAATCTTGCAAATAAGATACCAGAAGTATTTTCCAAGGGTGATTGGGGTATCAAGCAATTTATTATTGCCGATTCAGTCCTTGATAATCTCGTTTGGATTAGAAAGCTAAACCAAGAGGCTCTTTTTCTGGATATTGAGAGAAGTACTATATAATATGTATGGTTTCAAGATAGTTTAATTAAAATACGAACTAGAAATTTATATAGACCTTTCATTATGCCTTCTTAGCAAGACTACTAATTACAGAACTTATCACGGTGTTCAGATTATTGTCCAACGCTGATATAACTTTCTTATTACCATTAAATAAATAAATAAAAGTATTATCATCAATCATCTGTTTAGAGACGCAATTGGAATAGGATAGTTTCTCAAGGTGTTCTAATGAATTTACAACACTAAATTCAACCTTTGTACTAAAAGCTATTATTTTAGCAGTTTCTTGAGGAATTGGAATTCTTGAGCATACTACTACCCTCCAATCATCCAATTCAATGACAGACCCTGATTCGGCAGGTTTCGTGACTATGTCCCTATGAAATGTACTTTCGAATTTCATCATTTCTCTTACAAGACATATTGCTTTATTTCCAAGTTCTACTGCATCTTCCGAGACGGAAACTAATTCTCTGTCAATATCCTCTGGTTTTAATTTTGTTAGCGTTGCCTTAATAAAAGTATGGAGGTTAGGGTACAGTACATTAATCCATTTACATTTAAGCAATATGTTCTTAATAATCGTAGATGTAACATACAACCTTGAAGAGGAAGGGTTATTTTCATCAAAAAAAAATCCTTTTAAACATTTCATTTCAGCACAGACCATACTCTGGTAGCAGGACAACTTCAATAAAAACTCATCAAACAAGTTTTTCATTCCTAATAAGTCTTCCAAATTTTTTGGTTGTCCTATTTCATTAAACTTTAAAAATTCATACCATATAAAGGAGTCCCACGGTTTAACGTGTTTCATAGAATCATTTTCTTTATTTTTATTTTCCCATTGTAATAGTTTCTGCTCTAGTCGCCAAGTTAGTGTGAATATATCAAATAATATATTATTCTTCATAAATTCCTCGTTGATTTTATCTACTATATCGTTCGAATTATTTTCCACCAAAATGGTATTTTTTAATATGTCTGCATTATAGGGACTCGTTTCTAGATTCTTCTCGACATTAATGTTAGCTTTATTCCGCATTAACTTTGCTAGACTTTGCAGAGTATGCTCTTTCCCCTTTGGGACGTTCAAAATAATCTCTCTCGAAGATAAGGAACTCATTGGTCCATATATATGGTTCTCCAACTTTGGTATACCAGTGGCTACGTTATGTAATTCAACTTGCCTCGCTAAACTTAACAAAGGAGAAGCTATTGTATCAGCGTACAATCCTTTCTTCAGAAATAATTTCTTATGACTTTCAATAAATTCAGGGAAGAGGCCCATCGAATGATAACCACCTGGAATGAAATTTACTTCAAATATAGGAAGTACAGATCCATTTGAAGGATTAATGAATTTCAAGTTCAATGCAGACAGTTTTCTGAATAGTTCAGGTTTTAAGCCAAGCCCTCTACATGAAGAAGAATAAGATAAATGTGGCCATAGTATGTCTCGCAATTCAGTTTTGGAGCTAGAAGACTTCATCCTAATCAAATATTGGAACTTCATGGGTAAGGCAGATGATGCTAAACCTCTCTCACGGTTTCCAGCGTGACTCCAAGACACAGGATGCGTCAGTAACGAAGCAAACATGTCTTGCATCCCCAGTTTATTATCTTTGATTGCAAACTTATCGACTATCACAAGATCATATTTCAAATTATTAGGCGATATTAAATCATGTGCTAGAATTTGTCGTAATTGTGAAATACTTAGATTTTCCACAGGTGTTTTTAGATACACAGGAATATTTATTATCCCCTCGACATCCAAGGCCGATTTATATCTTTCTTTATTTAGCTTCTGTATAAGTGGAATGTTACATATAAAATTGTACTTTTTTGACAATGGGTTTCGTCTCAGGCTTGAAGCGAAGACTGATCGCCATGGCCTAGCTATTGAAGAGCTTATTTGTTTCCTCATTCTCCCTTCAGAAACAGCTTAATGTTGTAGAGCCTTGCAATATGTTACGTATGTGTACCACTATCTCTGCTTTAACTATCTAGATATTTTCTAACTAGACCTTCCTTTGGTTTGGGCGCTGCTATTACTGATGTTATTTGTTTTTGTTTTTCTTTTTATCTCATCTCTTCCGTGTCTGTGAGAACCATCACATTCTAGGATTAAATAACCAGTAAGACACAGCAAGCCAGTTCGCTCTGTAACGCTAAACAGGTTGATGCTGAAATTGAATTCCACCTGTAAAGCTTGATTCAACTGAATATTATTTAATTGCTCTTTTTTCATTTTCTTTCAGGACCTTTCGAGGCAAAAAATCACCGTTCTTAACAAATTTGAAATTTTATCATAAAAATGAAAAAAATGTGGCGTGCGGACATTTTTGAATAAGAGATTAGGTAATCAGATAGGATACAAGGATTGTCGGGCTTTATATAAAGGACATGGCATGAATCTGTTTAGATTCATAAAGATCGTAGGAAAACTAAACCTTTTAGAATGACGGTATATCAATATTAGTTAATAAATTACTATAAAACGTGCTTATGAGTGATTCTATACTGAAAAAAGAGGGGAGAAAATTTACAGATGACTCTTACCTTTCATTAGATCTAGAAGTTGGCAAGTATGGGAGTATAGATAGGCACTCAGTATATTCTGACGTTTTAATGGATAATGACGAGCATTTAAGGGCTGTGAAAGAAGTTGTGGAAGTACCACAAGGGCGCCATTTAGGTGTATTTTCAACAATGGTATTATTTATTTCTAGAATCTTAGGATCTGGAATCTTCGCCATTCCAAGTTCTATGTATGTTAATGTCGGAGGGAATACTATGCTTTATTTCACAGTTTGGTTCATAACGGCAATATTAGCATTCGCGGGACTCTATTTGTTTATGGAATTTGGGTCAAGGATACCCAAATCTGGTGGAAGAAAGAATTTTCTAGAACAGACATATAATCAGCCCAGTCTCATGGTAGGCGTGACATTTGCTTGCTATACAGTACTGTCTGGTTTGGCTCTTTCAAGCTCTGTTATTTTTGGAAAATACTTTGTTCAGGCGTTTACATCCATTGATCTATCTGAAACTATTGTTGGACCAACAAACCTGGCGAAATATGTTAGTATATCAACGGTATTTTTAGCTATGGCTATTCACGGTTTCTCTGTTCGTTATGGAATCTTTATACAAAATTTATTAGGAGGCCTGAAATTATTACTTATTCTTTTAATGTCCCTGACAGGCCTCTATGCATTAATAGCTGCTCCTACAGAAAGTATCAATATGAAAAATAGAGCAGCTTGGGAATACCCAATATATAAGTTCCATGATGAAAATGCACTTTCGTTTGCATCCTTATCTTCAGCATTTATAAGTGCCTTTTTCTGTTTCTCAGGGTGGGATAGTGTCCATGCTGTTGCTTCAGAGGTAAAGAATCCAACCAAAACATTGAAAATAGCTGGTTTAACCTCTTTAATGATATGCCTAATATGCTACTCATTAATGAATCTGGCATACTTAAAACTATTATCATACGAAGAGATCAAAGAAGCTGGACCATTAGTCGGCTCTGTGCTGTTCTCGAAATTATTTGGAAATGTTGTAGGTGGTAAACTATTGACCTTAGCTATTGCTTTATCGAGCTTTTCAAATATACTAGTTGTAATGTATGGAATATCAAGAATGAATCAAGAAATATTTAGAGAAGGTTATTTACCATTCAGCAAATTTATGGCTAGAAATATACCAGGAGACGCTCCACTCCCTTCACTAGTCGTATGTGGTACTCTAACTATAATATGGTTGATTGTTTTACCTCCCGAATCAGCATCATTCGAATATTTAGTTTCCCTGGAAGGATATGGAAATCAATTCTTTATGTTTTTCGTGGCTATTGGATTATTTATATACAGATACCAGAATAAAGATATACAACCAGAAATAAGAGCATCTTCATTGGGAGTATCTGGTATTGCCGTACTATCTGCATACATGTTAATTGCTCCCTTTATTGATAGTAATGGGGCAGGAAAAGTATCATTTCTACCAGAATACCAAACAATGTCGTTACTTATAATCGGAATTTGCTTTATGTTTTGGTTCATCAAATTCTTCACCCTTCCGTTCCTATTTGGCTATACAATGAAATCAAGACTAGTTACTCTATCAGATGGCCTAATTATATCAGAATGGATTAAAAAGTATAAAACTTGACTTCTTTTATTCAATATATTTCAATATATCCCTATGTAGATTTTTCTTCCCTTTAATATATTCTTACTATGATTTTGAGTTTAATCTGTTTACGAATGCAATTTTTGAGAGCTTTAATAGGGTCTCAAACTCACCACTGTCCTTACACATGCTATAGAATATACTCTCTTTGTTCAACAGCAGTGAGTATGGGTGATCATACTCTTTCACTTCACCGGCATCCATAACTAGTATCTTATCATAGTCTATAACTGATCTTAAACGATGAGCAATTGTTAATACAGTACTAGAGTTAAATTCATTTCTAATAGTTTCTTGCACTTTTGAATCTGATTCGTAGTCAATTGAGGCAGTAGCCTCATCTAATAAAATGATTTTTGGATTGCCTAGTAGGGCCCTAGCAAGACACATCAATTGACGCTGACCTTGAGATATATTTCCTCCACCTTCTGCTATTTCACTATCCAGTCTTAAAAACTTATTAAAATTCTGTGAACTGTGATTGCTTTCCCTATCAACACCTTTTGAACTATCATGGCCGATCAAGTTAACTCTGGCTAAAGCTGTAAATATTTCATCATCTGAAAATTCTTCGAAGGGGTCCAAGTTCGACTTGATAGTACCCGTAAATAAAGTAGGCTCTTGCGGAATTATTGTGATAGCTTTACGTAGTCTTTTCAAATCAAGGTCGGTAATGTCGACCTCATCAATCTTTATACATCCGGTATCAGCCTCGAGCAATCTAAAAAGAGCAGTAATGATTGTAGATTTTCCTGCACCAGTTCTCCCAACAATACCTACTTTTGACTTTGCTTCTACTACAAATGATACATTTTTGATTACCTGCGGCAGAGATGAGGCATATCTGAGAGACAAGTTTATAAATTCTATCTGGCCCCTCTCCGGCCATTCGTTTCTGACTAACTCAGGGGAGCTACTGTGATAAGGTTCCTGGTCTACATAAGTGTACTCTTTCAACCTTTCTACGGAGTTCATGTTCATCTCTACCGTTGAATAAAATCTGACTAACCATAATGCACCCTCAGTAAAGGAAATAGCATACGTTAAAGAAATACCCGCCAGTCCTGAGTCAATCTGATCAATATTGATAAGCACAAATATACCCGCACCAAATACAACCAAAGCCCCAACCATATCTATCCTAAAAGCTAACCATCTATTGACAACCCATAAGTAGAAAAACGGTTTATTATTTTCGTCTATCTTTTCCAAGTTTTGTAACATAAATCTTCTCTCGTCTCCAATAGCACGAATAGTTGAAACGCCTACTAATGTCTCGGAAAAGTGCTGGTAAATTGGCGATTTCGTGATCGATTCAAACCTCTTAAGTTCTCTTGACGCGCCAATGTATAGATAAGCAATAATGTAGTACAGCACAGAAGCAATAATAGCTACAAAAATAAATCTTGGCGTAATAAAAGTAATCAAAATTATTGTAGAAAGGCAGTTAACTAAACAATAAAAAGCTGCTTCAATATACGGGGTCAACTCTTGATCTATGGCTTCAATATCTTTTGAAAATCTATTCATTATTCTTCCAACAGGCGTTATATCATAAAACCTCAATTTAGCATGTAGAGCCTTTTGTAAAATTTGGCTGAATATTTTTTTTGAAGCGTTAATACCAGCAATGAAATTGAGTATTGTCTTCGTGGCAGCCATAGATGATTGTATTACACCGATCAATAGATATATTGACAAGTAAAAATAAGTTGTATTCATATAGTTTCCTTCAGTTCTTTTACCTGGATTTGTAAGTCCTATTATGCCTACAAGACTTGCTGTACCTGGAGTCTGACCTTCTTGAAGCGCTGAGACATTAAACAATATAGAAAGGTTACAAAATATTGTCTTGATTTTGTTTGATACCCAGTAACGTACCCACCAAGATTGGCTGATGAAAACAAACTGAGTAAGAATAAAAATGGAAATTAGAACTAAAACATTTCTCCAGCCCCCAAAAATTGTCAAATACCACTTATAAACCTCTAGACTGACAGCACCGTTTGATTTCTGCTCTTCTTCAATAAGCTGACCTTTTAGACACTCTTCCTGTAAATTATCTAGTGGTTTATTCCTATCTTTGAGTTTAGCTTTCAAAGAATTTTGCTCATTCTTCAATCTATTGGCAGAGTTCTCCCTGGAGAGAACATTGTGTTGAATTATTTGACTTTCACCTAATGCGCCTTGATGAAGTAAAGCTACGGGATCACCCTGGGCAGATACTTTTCCATCCTCCATGACTATTACGTAGTCAGCATTTTTTATCGCCAGAGATACGTTGTGAGAAACCAGTATACAAGTTCTACCTTCCATTAAAGGGCCAGTAATGCAATGCTCATATATCCACAATGCACTATTTGAATCTACTGCACTTAGACAATCATCCAATAAAATATGCCTTGAATTACAATACAATGTCCTTGCTAATGAGACTCTTTGCTTTTGCCCCCCAGAGAGTATTACACCCTTTTCACCAATCTCAGTATTGTCTCCACCTTCCAATATTTCAAGATCCCTTGTTAAAGCACAAGCCTCGATAACCTGCTTATATCTTTTCTCATTGAAAGGACTTCCAAATAAGATATTATTCTTTAAAGTATCATTCAACAGCCAAGCTGATTGAGAGCAATATGCCATAGAATTGGTAAATCCATCTTTTTCAATTATCAAGTCATCTCGTGGATCTAAACAAGGTACTATGATTTTTCCAGCGACTAAGCTCATCTCACCACAAAGTGCTAATAACAAGGATGATTTACCAGATCCTGTAGGCCCAATGATAATATTTAATTTTCCAAGCTTAAAATCAATATTTATATCTCTTAACGTAAATTCATTGTTCGTTCTGCTCCACGCAATACTTGCATTTTCTAAACCAATTCTCTTTCTGGCTTTATCTACTGTTAACTGATCATATTTTTCAGTTTCTTCTTCTTCTAAAAATTCCTGGACTCTATCAAGTGATACTTTTGATTGAATAACGTAACTCAACATATTCGACAATTGATCAAGAGGTGTTTTTAAAAGGGTAAATAATGACAAAGCTGTAAATGCAACTGGGGTAGTAAGGACTTGTCCTTGGATATAGATATAATATGCAAACGATGCACTCGTAACAATTGATGGTGTTAGATACCATGCAAGAGAGCTTGCGGCCCAAACGTATGATTTTTTAAGTAAGAGCTGCAATTCCTTAGCCCTAATATCCTCAATGTCTTTAATAAAATTATCTTCCCACGAAAAGAATTTTATAATGCGAATCGATTGAAAGGTTTCATTCAACTTTTGGATACGCTTATCAGTAACTTCTAAAGCTTTCTTCTGAAAATGTGCTAACATAGTAGCTAGCTTAAAGTTTAAAGGTAAAAAAGCTATGATCAAAAATGCGCCAACGAAAGCAGCATATCCTAATAAATGATACAGCAAGGTTAATGCAACGATGACCATAATGAATGCTTCGACAAATGAATGCAGATATGAGCAAATTTCTGAAACTTTGAATGCATCAACTGCCATCAAATTGATAATTGCTCCTAAATTTGCACTACTTTGTTCTTCTTTTTTATCCACTTTATCGTCCACATTATCATCGGTCTCTTTATTTTTACTAGTAATCCTTTTTCTTAGAGCCTTGGCATAAATTTCAGAAATAATAATACTTTTCATTCTTATGCATACTCTTCTTCCAAAAAATAAGGCCTGTGCTTGACAAATGGCAACGAATAATCGACATAAAAACATACATCCAACGTAAAACCAAGCCAAACTTGCAGGTGCAGATGATTTATCTTCAACATATTCCAGTATTCTTTTGAGTAAAATAGTAGGAATAAAACTAATTAAACCATCTAAACATGCCCAGAAGGCTTGGATAATCAAGTATGGAGTAAAGAAAAGAAGCAGGCTAGACGAAAATGTTTGATTCTTATATTTACTTCCCTTTAAATATCTTTTAAAATCTTTAATGACATAGATAGAGTAATCCTGTTTCAGCAAACCCCAAATCTCACCAATTTGAATGGTACTTTTATGCGATTGCCAAATAAATTTATCTAACCAAGCCCAGGATATAAAACTGGCGATCGATGCATAAGGTTCTGGCGAAGGAATAGTAGTCTTGTCAGTTTTATAGATTTCTACAAACGAATTTCCAATTTTAGCAAAACCCAAAAGGAAAAACAGTAATAAATCAATAAGAAATTGTGAGATATAATAATCTCTAATTGGTTTCTCATATATATGACCTATTATAACCGAACGGATCGGGAATAAGGTCGATGCAAACAAAAGCGTATATGTAGTAAATGATATTGCCCATAGGTTTCCCAAGTAAGTTTTCACCCATTTCACATTGTCATTGACATTAATTAATCGTATTGCTATATTCATCGTTAGAAGTATCCACATAGATAAACTGATAAACTCAGTTTTATATACAAACTCTCCGTCATAAATGGATATATTTAGCACAATTATGATATGAATAAAAATTTGGATAAGTGCTAATATAAGTTCTACTATAATCCTTGATTTCTCCAAGAAATCTCGTTTTATAACTTCTGAGTAACCGTGTGGAGTTAAATCAGATTTGATACATTCTAGGTATTCTACCGAAAAATGCCGACTTTTTAGGTCTTCCAATATTTCTTTTCCAGTCTGATAGGTGTCATAGTCTCTTAATGATGATTGAAAGGAGCTCTTCAATAAAGGTTCGTAGATTTCATTTTTAATTTTATCATCTTCTTTTCTTTCATTTTTTTGCAGTTTTGAATATAGTGTCACACTAAAATATATTATTGTGGTAAATATAATAATAAGGGGTATATTGACATTTATTATTGTTACTCTAGCATATTTTGTTATATCATCATAATCCCAAATCGAAGTTTTGTTAGAATTGATAGGCATCCTTAAATTAATGGATGGAACACGCTAGAGTTAATAGCGGAATATTAGTAAAGAAAATACTAAAAAAGCAACGAAAATGGTAAGCTTTGATGTAGCTTTAGTAATCAGATTCTCGAAATAAATAACAAAACATCTTAGATATAATGGTAATATAATTCTCAGGTTATCAAATTCTTGATAGTTTTTCAATGCCTCATCGGAAAATTTTTTGCACCTGAATTCTTTGGTATGCACTAATTACTATGGAGAAATTTACATAATCCGTTCCCATAGTGATTAGAAAGGCAACATCATAAGAGACTTGACAGTAATTGATGTATAAGATAAAATTCATCATAAAACCGTATTAGAAATGATATATGATAAATGAAATTGTTTTGTTACAAAAAAAGAGATAAATAATATATATGCATTACTATATATCTGAAAGTGAAAGCAACGGGAAAACAGAAAAAAAAAGCTAGTTTTTTCAAACAACACTAAGTAGTATTGACAAAACTATTTACTCTTCTTTTTCATTTTCATTCTTTTCTTCATCAGCAGATTGCCCTCTGTTTTCGGTTTTGTCGTCTTCTCTAACTACAGCAATGTCGACAACAAGGTCTCTTTCGTTTAATGTCTTTCCATTAAATTCAGATACTTTAGTAGAAATATCTACAGATGGATTTTCGTAAGTAATAAAAGCCATACCTCTATTAAATTTACTTGATCTACGGCTACCAGTGGCATTGTTGAATGTATGTCTCATTGGTAAATGAATTAGATCAACTTTGGTGCCAAAGAAATTAGCCAATTCTTCTTTTGTAATGTCATATGGAACATTATTGACGTATAAGGTATCCTTGGATCTCTCTAATTCATCTAATGGTACTCTTGGTTTTCTTTGACGAGAAGAATTACCACCTCTGCCACCTCTGAAGCCACCTCTGCCACCTCTGAAACCGCCTCTTCCTCTTCTTGAAATAGCACGAAGTTGGTCAGAAGTTCTTGCTCTTTTAATATGGATTTCTCTTTCGTGAATAACAGTTAAGTCGTACTTTTCTTTAATGGCATCAAAATCAATCTTTTGAGGAAATTTAACAAGGGCATGCTTACTAGCTGGAGTATGATTTGGGTTTCTATGTTCCTTTTCTGGAATTTCAACTTCAACTGAACCAAATTCGCTCTCAAAAACTTTTCTTAAATCGTCTTCAGTAGCTTCATGAGCCACGTTACCGATAAAAACTGTAGTTTCAGGGTCAACTGGAGCTTTTACTGGAACTTCAGGTTCTGTGTTTTGCTGAGTAGTTTCGATTTCGTTAGTAGACATCTTTTTTTCTGTGCTTTTCTCTTGGTATTTCTTTTTTCTGTAATTCTACTTCAATTGAGTTCTTTCAAAATTTTACACCAATCTGTTCAAGTGAGGCGTTGTTTTTGCTTCTTTTTTCTAAATCTTTTAGAAATTTACTAGTTATCTAAAATATAAATAAGATCAATTAATAAGAAATTACAATATAGCAGAAAATAATTGACTATAGACTCAATATATAAAGTAACAATTGGGTTTAATATTACTCAAATATATGTTGCAACAACAGTCTTTTCCCAATTGGAAGTTTATTCGCCTCCCCAAGTTTTCTCCTTTCTTCGACAAAATGAAAAATAGATATACTTTATCATTACAAACGTTTACACATTATCAAGCAAGTTAACATCATATAAGCCGGGTAACTTATGCATATTTATTACTACGTATAGTTTGATTTAAGAAGAAGTAAGAGAATAGAAACCAGTTGCAGTCTAAGAATGGTCTGTAACACACTCTAACAGAACTGTACCATATATATAGTCTTACAAGAAGTTTTTGGCACCTTTTCAGGCACCCTGTTAGGTGGAAAGAGATTTCTGTAACTTAACTCGAGTTTTATCTTGTTCCTAAATGACATATAAAATGCTACTTCAATAGGAATAGAAAGTCACTAATTGCTTCAACATAGTACCTTTTTCTACTGTAACAATTAGAATACTAACTTACTCCCTGTAATAACATCCGATAAAAAGGCTCACAAAGTTAAGCTTCAACAAAATCTCCTTCTAATATAATAAAAGAATAAAGGTAACTCTAATGAATTATGATGATATTAATTTTTTTTCAATTGGATTTTATAAATACAAAAATGTGTAATGTAAAAATGCTGGTTGCAGTTGTATTGGGATATTATTATTCATTAAAAATTTTAAGCGGATTGAGCAGCCTTAGCTTTCTTAGCCATCTTGGTTTGAGCCTTGTGACCCATGATACCACCACCCCAGTGCTTCTTGACTTCATCGTATTTGTCAGCGAAGTTGGCGTTAACAGTGGAGACAACCTTAGCTAAAGCAGCTTCATCTTCTGGTCTAACTTCAGTTAAAGCAGCAACGGCAGAGGTCTTTTGGTTAACTAAAGTACCTAATCTAGCCTTACCCTTTACAATAGCGTATGGGACACCCATCTTCTTACATAAAGCTGGTAAAAAGACAACTAGTTCAATTGGATCAACATCGTTGGCAATTAAAACTAACTTGGCCTTCTTGTTTTCAATTAAAGAAACAACATGGTTTAAACCGTACTTGACAACAAATGGCTTTGGAGAAGCTTCTTGTCTGGTCTTACCTTCAGCGATAGCAGCGGCTTCCTTGGTTAATCTTTCCTTCTTTTCAGCAGAAGTTTCTGGTCTGTACTTGTTGAATAACTTGAAAGTTTCAGAAGCAGAGTTTCTGTCTAAAGTGTATTGGAATTGAGCGATGGTTGGTGGAACCTTTAATCTCATGTTTAAGATCTTCTTTTGTCTTTGTAATCTGACATATTCCGGCCATTTAACGTATCTGGATAAGTTTCTCTTTGGTTGAATAGCTTGACCAATACCGAAGTTCTTTGGAGTAGAGTTGGTTAATGGGTTCTTAGCCTTAGCAGCCTTAGAGGACTTAGCACCGAATGGAGCTGGAGCAACTTTCTTACCTGGAGCCATTGTATGATATGATGTTAGTTGAGTTCTTGATTTCTTAAATTTATAGAGGCAACTGAAACAATCAGAGTAACATTTAATGTAAATAGAAGCTGTAAAATATATTTGAACTGAGTATGAAAATGTTTAAGTTCCTGCGAGTCGAAATAAAAGAAGACAAATGTAATTCGTACATTGCGTTACAATCGGATTTTGTTTTTTTTTCTTTAGAAAAATTTGAAATTAATTAAAAAAATTAGCAAGTTTATGTATGGGTTCTGAAAACAGTCACAAAGAATTTTGTTAAAAATATGTTACTGCTAATAAAGTATCATAAATATAATTTAAAGTCATTAAATATATGGTTACATATTACATGCAAAAACAAACAAAAAAAGTAACAAAAAAAACAGACAATAATCACTTATTCATTTTCATAAACAGGAGCATGTTGGCCTTTAACGTCTCTTAACCAACCCTTTGATCTTTCAATAGCAGTTTCCCAAAATCTCCAATGGTTTCTTCTTTCATCATCTTCTGATTGACTTCTGAAGATTTTCAAATTTGGGTGTTCATCCTTTGGTATCTCTTCACCCTTTTCATATCCATTGAAATAAACCCATTTCTTAACGTCATGTAAATCTTTCCATAAAAGACGATCGTTAGTATCTTTATAGCCCATATTAGCAGCAATAGCAGCACCTAGAGCGGTTGATTCTAAAACAGGAGATCTTCTTACTTTAATGCATGGTCCTAAGATATCGGCTTGAATTTGCATAACTTCATCAGAACGAGACATACCACCGTCTACCGATAAAGTGGAGAAGACAGATTTTTCATATGATATTTTATTTTCGTTAGCAGCTTCTAATAGATCAATATCTTCATCTTCTGCTTCATTTTCATTATGTTTTATAGTATTATCATTAAAATAAGCATCAGCGCTCATTGCCTTTAAGATAGCTCTTGCTTGATAACATACACCTTCAATAGCGGCTCTAGCGATATGAGAAGCAGTTGTAAATTGAGACATACCCATAATGGTTGCTCTTGCATCTGCATCCCAATAAGGAGCAAAAAGACCACTAAAAGCTGGTACGAATACAACACCACCTGAATCAGATACTTTACTTGCTAAGGGGCCTACATCTTCAGCTCTTGAGAATAATCTTAAATTATCTCTTAACCATTGAACGACAGCTCCAGCAACAGCGACAGAACCTTCTAAAGCAAAATGAGGCTTATTTAAATCATTTTTATCATCTAAATAAGGGAACCAAAACCCTAAAGTTGTTAAAGCACCATGCTTTGAAATTAATCTTGAAGTACCAGTATTATAAAGAAGGAAACAACCAGTACCATAAGTACATTTAGCAGCACCTTTTTTATAAGCCATTTGACCAACTAAAGAAGCTGATTGATCACCAAGACAACCTTGAATTGGAATTTTTTCTAATTCGATTTCCTGGAATATATTTAGAATATTTTTAGGTAAAGCATATTTTGAAATATTTGGAATCTTAAAATCCCCATAATATTCAGCAGAAGAGACAATTTTTGGTAAGTTAACTTTTTTTGGATCAATATTCCAATAATCTAACAATTCGTTGTCATAATCTAAAGTATTTAAGTTCATAAACCCAGTTCTTGAAGCATTAGTAACATCAGTTACGAAAGAATGTTGAGCTGTTAAATGATAAATTAACCAAGTATCAACTGTTCCAAACATTAAATCATTATTTTGATAAGCCTCTTGTACCGCTTTTTCATTTTCTAGGAACCAAACTAATTTTGAACAAGAGAAATAAGTTGAATAAGTTGGTAACCCAGTAATTTCGAAAAGATGTTGTTGATAATCCTTTGGAGTAGTCTTTTTCTTATTATGAACAATAAGAGAATTTCTAGTATCATTCCAAACAATACCATAATTTACAATTGGTAAAGAAGTTTTCTTTGACCAAACAATAGTCGTTTCTCTCATATTAGCGATACCGATTGAAACGATTTTATAAGGTTTAAAAGAATGAACTTTCCTAGTTTCATTAATATCATTCAAAGATTTATAAGCCATAGCGAAACACTGAACAACATTTGTTAAGATATTCAAAGGATTAACTTCAACCCAACCAGGTTTAGGAAATCTAAGAGTTGGATCATCATTATTGAAATTTAAATCTTCAATCTTTAAATATTCAGTTTCTTCAATAAGCATACCTACTGAAGAAAAGATAGGTTTTAAAGAATTTGAACTCTTACTAGATTTCAAATTACCATTGGCAGTTTTTGAGAAAGAATGGCCCGTAACATTTTCATTCTCTTTATTATCGATAATATCGTCATTGTCAATATTATCCTGTTCGGAGAATCTTCTCCTACCGGCAGGAGTATATTCTTGTTTTGAAGCAGAAGTAGAATATTCGATCTGATGTTTAGCGACTTCCTGGCCTTTCCTATTAAAGAAAATAACTCTTGAAGAAGTAGTCCCCACATCAATAGAAACAATTAGGGGAACGAAACTTAAATTTTCATCCATGTCAGTTTTCTGTAGAGTCATCGGAGAGCAAATTGAATAAATTGTAAATAAGTATTTTCAATTGCAAACTTGAATTGTAATTGTAATTGTAGTCGCCATTGTAACCGTAACCGTGACCGTCCTTTACATAATCCACTGCCCTATATATATATTCATTCATCCAGTCGATGCCTTGTCCCTGTAAATAAAAAACCGGGCGCCGGCCAATGAGCGGCCGGCTCACATAATAAGCGCGAATCTGCACTGGGAATTTGCGCTGATTCGTCCAGAAATTTCACTTTTGTATATGGAAAGCGCATAAGCGCCGGGACAGCGGAAGAAAAGATGAAAGAGATGGAAGAAACAGGTATATATATGGGCATGGATATTGAGATGGAGAGGGCCAGATCTTCGTAGAGTATCACTGTAGACAGATACACACAAGTACTAGCAATTGAAATGTCTACTCCCAATGAAGAACTCAACAAGTTTCTTTCTGATCAGAACAACAGCAATAAGAACAGCAGCGAAAACAATGGCGATGATGTGGTTGAGGATGGAAACTTCGATTTAGAGAAACAGGATTATAACAGGTCGAATACCCCATCTGCGTTGCCCCAGACGTCATATATTCCTGATTATTCAAATCAGCAGCATGCTTTCCCTATTCAAGAAGTCATTCAGAACTCAAATGCTTTCATAAATCCAAATGACTCAAACAACAATAACAATAACAATAGTAATAACAATAGTAATAATATTCATAATAATAGACCAAGAAATAACACTAACACTGTTGCAGCTAATGTCTTAAATATAGGTGAATTCTATAATGATATAAATGATCATATGAATTCTAACGGTAATAATAATGATAATGATGCGTATCAAGATAATTCTCCTAATAACAATAACAATGAATATCAAAATGATAACTCAAATAATCAAGATAACATAGAACAGATTAATATTCCAATGTTGGTTAAACCAAAGACTCTTTATCAAAATCCTCAAACTCCAACTGTCTTACCATCAACCTATCATCCAATTAATAAATGGTCTGCTATAAAACAGCGTTATCTAAAAGAATTTTTAGCTGAATTTATGGGTACTATGATTATGATTCTATTTGGTGCTGCCGTTTGTTGTCAAGTTAACTTAGCAAGTAGAATGCAACAAAATTCTTTCCATACTGCATTACAAACTTTAAATAGGACAACTACAATCAGTGATGAAACTATAGAAGTAGTACAATCACTAGAATATATAGTTTCTTCCATTTCAGGTGGTACTTTTGATGATATCCCATTGGGTTGGGGTGCTGCAGTTGCTATGGGTTATTTCTGTGCAGGTGGTAGCGCTATTTCAGGTGCTCATTTGAATCCGGCTTTAACAATTAGTAATTTCATATTTAGAGGTTTCCCTGCAAAGAAGATTCCTTTCTATATAGGTGGCCAATTATTAGGTGCTTTTGCTGGTGCTTTAATCATTTTCATCCTTTATAAAAAAGTTATCACTGAAGCTTACTCCGATTGGAGATCTAGTGAAGCGGTGGCTGGTAATTTCATTACTTATCCAAAGGATTATTTATCTTCATCTCGTCAATTCGTATCAGAATTCGTTACCACTGCAATTTTTCAAGCCTGTATCTTCGCTTTAACAGATCCTTATACTTCTTTAGCTTCTGATGTCTTCCCAATCATGTTAGTCATCCTAATCTTCATCTTAAATGCAGCTCTATCTTACCAAACTGGTTGTGCAATCAATATGGCTCGTGATTTAGGTCCTCGTCTAGCTTTATACGCTGTGGGTTTCGACAGAAAAATTTTATGGATTCATCATCATCGTTATTTTTGGGTCCCAATGGTCGCTCCATATATTGGTGCAATTACTGGTGGTTTAATTTATGATATCTGTATTTATCAAGGTCATGAATCTCCTGTGAATTGGCCATTAGCTCTATATAAAGATATGATTATGAATGCTTGGTTTAGAAGACCAGGTTGGAAGAGAAGAAATAGAGGTAGAGCAACTTCTGATTTAAGTGATTTCTCATTCGATGATGATACTAAAATAGATCCAAATAATCCTTTCGATAATGATATTAAAAGATCAAAGACAAGAACTAAATCTAAATCTTCAAACGAATCGAATATAATGGATCATGATAATTATGATGACGATATAGGTCATAAATCTGTCTCTTTCAAACCTATGCAAAGAGATAGAAGAGGTTATGGTGGTATTCCAACTATTTTAGAAGAAGAAAATTCCATTGATACTGCTTCCCTAGGTGATGATACTGATTCTAACTCCTTGATGTTATCAGAGACTTCTTCTGGTTTACCTAATTTTAGTTCCACTAAAAGAGAGTAAAAGTATAACGTACTAACATATTTTATATATCATCTTTTAAATTGACAATTTTTGTTTTCTTTTTTTTTTTGTTACCTTTTTAAGTCTATTTAATTAAGTAATTAATCTACCATGTAAAAAATAAAAATAATATACATAATGTCATTACACTTGCCAATATAACTGCATTTTTCTTCCTTCTAGTATTGATCTTCGATATAACTTGGTTAATTCCTGGAACTCTCTGTAAGGTTTGTAATGTTCTGTTATTTGCATTATGTAATAATGAATTTTGATTTTGAAATTGTTCTCTAGTTTCCCAAGCCTGTGAAATTAATCTATCAACAATACTATTAGATTGATCTATTCTTCTTGACTCATTTTGAATATATTCATCCGCATTCCCTGTTAAATCATTATTACTGTTACTATTATGTAATGCAATATCATTCTTTACACTAAATAATAGATTTAATCGATTACGTTCTTGTTGAATCGATGATCTAATATTTTGAAAATTCTTCCAATGTTCTTGTAATATTTCTTTATGCCTTTGTAATTGAGATAGTTTAGACGCACTAATATTTGGATTTTCATTACATATCTTATTCAAAGATTCAATAACTTCTTGTCTCTTTATTAAATTAGTCTCCAGATTCTCATCTAATTTCCTCTCTTGATTACTCTGTTCCGAACTTGTAGTCTGTGCAAATGTAGAGTAACGTGAAAGTAAAGATTCTGTCTGCGTCTCTAATGAGATTGCTTGTCCCCTCACAGTAACAAAGGATGAACTCGTCATTTTTTCTATTATAAATATGCTTATAGTTTACCTTATCAAAATTAAAAATTAAAGGGAAAGAACAATGGGGCTTTTAGTTTATACTTTTTTTTGAAAAACAAACAATTTGTAATAATTAGTATAATGCAAATAAACAGAACAACCTATTTTGAATAACCCAATTTTCACAAAAACTTGTTACAATTCAATCTGGATCCGTTAGACTCTCAATTACTTTCCCAATTGTTTTCGTCTCTTGATTATTACACTGAAATTATTTTTGTTCTATTAAAATTCTATATATACGTAGTAAATGATTTAAATGCTCAGTTACCAGAATGAACAGGAGTGTCACTTATGCCGGTTAAATCATAGTTGTTCTGTAGTATTTTGACTTTTATCTCTGTGTTTACTCCCCCATCAATGATAATCTGTCCAGCACTCCCTTGCCTGATGTAATTTTCAAATATATTCCAACTTAAAACGAAAAAGAACAAGCTAAAGTCACTCCTGAAAGATCTAACTCGCGTGCTAACCCAAAGACAGCCTGCTTAATAGTTTGAGCGCTTATCATTTGCTTAGATAATTGTTTATATTACATATTATTACTACTCTCTATATACTGTTTGCCACTTTAAAAGACATGTCTTAAAGAGGAAGCTCTGGCTTAGGCGCCTAGTGCTAAAGATGAAAAAAAACACAGTAGCCACCTTTTCCAATATTATACAGTTACTAATTGAAATGGCATACAATTGAATATAGCTAACAAGTATTTGCTTTCTTTCATTCTAAATCTATCGTTGTTTGTTTCTGTTAATAATATATAAAGAAACTATCCCCAGTTTGCATAATTCTCAAGCGATGTCACACACACCTGAGCAGAAAGAATTAGAATTAGTAGAAAAGGTAGAACTTCGTTTGGCTCTATCTGATACTCCAGAAAAATTTCAAAACAGTTTAACCATATTTCTACCGCCTTTGCTATTGAAATTAGCATCTCCTCATAATTCTGTAAGACAAGCGGTTTTCAATTCCATAAAACATGTCCTCTCCAGATTAACTTCCTTATCAGATATAAAGCTTCCTGTTGAGGCTCTAATTAAACAAGCCAAGAATCCTCAATTATCCCCAGATCGGGACTCTAGTAACGTAAGACTATACAGTCTCCTGTTAGCTTCAAAGAGTGTTGACAGATTGTCCATGGAAGAGAAGAATTCTTTAATTCCTCTAGTTATGAATGATATTTCAACTTTCCCTATTTCAACATCTTCAAGATTATTTCATATCCTTTGTAAATTATTGCTAAATTGGAAACCACCTCAACAAGGTACAAAGGAAGAAATTGAAAATAAACAGTTTTTAAAATTGAACAATGTTAATGATTTACACTTCTTGGTATCTTATTTTACTAAATTTTTCCTTTTAGTACCTGCTAAACCTGATCCCTCTTCTGGTATTATCCCCAGAGGCTATAACTGTCCTGGGTTATCTGCTGAGGATGTCGCTTTCTTTACTTACAATGCTGGTATTACATTCACAAAAGATCAAATGTCAAAATTCAAAAATGCTATATATAACTTTGTTATTAACGGATTCATACCAGATGATAATGAAACATTAGCAGTAAAATTTCTTTCAGTAGTTTCAACGGACTCTTCGAATCTATCTGATTCTGCTGTACAACAATTAAAGAGATTACATACACCTTATGAAAATAAAGAGTTTATTGATTATTTGATATCCCTATATACTGGTGATAAAATCAAAAATATTCCGCCTGTAAAGCATGAATTACAGGAAAGAATTCTATTAATATTGAATAATAGTATTGTCGCCACTGAAACCCATAGTCAAGTATCACTAATATCTTCAATCGGTTTAAATTCTACTCATTACAAACTAAAATCGTTATGTCTTCTCTTCATTCGTCACGTTGCTCAAACACATCATGAAAATTTGATTCCTATAACTTCCAACTTTCAGAATAACTCTGATGCTGATTTCCAAATAAATATTGCCTCCTTGATTAGAAATAACTTACATTCAGAAGGTTGGCCAAAATTACAATTAAATTCATCAACGCCTGTATTTAACACCGCAATTCTACAAAGAAGGTTACAATATGAGACTTTAGGAGATATTTTAAGAAAAGATTTTTCCTTAGTAAAGGACCTGTCTTTCATTGAATTCTTATTTGACTCTTTGAAAGGTGATTTAAGTGAGTTTCGTCCCAGTATTCAAGACGCATTATTATCCATGACCGTTCATCTATCCAAATTATCATCCGAATCTAAGGCTAAGTTACGTAAAATAATAAGATCTAATCTTGAAGATGATTTTGAACTTGAGAATTCTGATGCAAAAGATAAGGATTCCATAATGGCTTTAAGATTTATTTCTATTAAATATACTAATGCTACATTCGATTTTGATGATTCTGAAGCAAGATTCTTTAATATTTTAGGGACTTCTAGAAATAATAGATTTGACATAATTGAAGAATCTGTCAAAGGTTTGAATCCTTACTGGTTTAGAGTATATCAAGCTTCGAACTCCCCAAACAAGCTAAAGACATCTGAAAAACTTGGAACTAATATTGAGTTGACAAGGTTACCTTCTTTTGAAGAATTTTCTACCCTCCTATTGAAAGAACTAAAATCAGTAATTGATAATCCGACTAGTGTTCTACGCCATACATTAAATTTCGCTGTCAGATTTGCCAAACAATGTGTAATTTCAGAGGCAGTTTATGGGAAGGAGACAATGGTAGTACAACATGAAGATTGGTCAGTACGTATAGAAAAAGCTATAAAGGTAGACTCTACTGTATCTGGCTTAGTTCGTGATACTGTTTCAAATATCAACGGAAGCTGGTATATAAACTTCTTAAAATTAGCTGCCTCTGAATTATTACAAAAAGATGATAAAGGCAATAACATTTCAATCTTTAAGTATCAAGATAGTATTTTTGGTGAAACTATCTTGACATTATTAAGAATATCCAGTAAGTCAGTAATTGCAGAATTGGAACCGATAACACGTTGTTTGATTAAATTTATTGAAGCTCTTAATGTTAATGCCGAAGATAATGTTCATATAGCAGTGCAATTATTATCAATAATATCTACGAGTGCTTCAGAGTCGCCTGAGATTCGTAGTATTATTAAAACACTAGATAATGAACCTTCTGCTTTAACAATTCCTCAAGTATATGCAAACTCTTTTATACTTCCAAGACTATTTATCACCAATAATATAGAAGGAATTTCAATCAACCAAGTTACGAATTTACTAAATGCTATCCTTTTGCATATATCTGAAAGTAGAAACAAAAAAATAATGGTAAATTCCATTTCTGAAATTTTTAAATTTGGATTTCTGATGCAATTATCAGATTTGCTAAGGAAAGAAATGTTTATGAAATTTTATGAGTTATTCAAACCAAAATTACTGAATGACGAACTACTGACTCAAGCTTGGGGCTATCTTTCATTATATTCAAATGAGTTCAATATGTTTGACTCATTTTTTGATACACTTTTTGAAGTTCATGTTTCTAAGCAAGTCGACTATTTGTTTACTGTTGGTGAGTCTTTATCAATTATTGCAGGCGGTTGGAAAAGTGAATGTCTACGTAAAGAGATAGATATCTCTTATGTTACCCCTGGAGTATTGATTGAAAGGTTTCACAATGAATCCAATGTCCAATATGTTCTCGATAAAATATTTACTGCCTGTGACTCGACTAAGCCTAGCCTCAGAAGAGCCTCTTGTATATGGCTGCTTTCTCTAATTCAATTCTTAAAAGATAGTCCAGCTATAGTATCAAGATCGAAGGATATTCACTTCAAGTTTATGAAGTTTTTACCTGACAATGATGAATTTATTCAAGAATCTGCTGCACGTGGATTAAGTATTATTTACGAAATGGGGGATGTCTCCTTAAAAGAAGACATGATAAAAGGTTTATTAAGATCTTTCACTGCTTCTAGTAATGCGGACACTCTATCTTCTGGTACTGTGGCAGATGAAACGGAACTTTTCGAGCCTGGTGTAATGAAAACTAATGATGGTTCAATTAGTACTTATGGTGATATTCTAAATTTAGCTTCAGAAGTAGGAGATCCGTCTTTAGTATATAAATTCATGTCATTAGCTAAAAGTTCTTCACTGTGGTCATCACGTAAAGGTATAGCATTTGGGTTAGGTGCCATCATGTCTAAGTCATCCTTGGAAGAACTTTTATTAAAGGATGAGAATACTGCTAAAAGATTGATTCCAAAATTATACAGATATAGACATGATCCATATTCTGTTGTCTCACGATCTATGGATGATATATGGAACACATTAATTTCTGATTCATCTGCTACGGTTTCTTCATACTTCGATGTTATTTTAGAAGAATTACTGGCAGGTATGTCGAACAAAGAATGGAGAGTACGTGAAGCTAGTACGTTTGCTTTACTGCAATTGATTCAGACTCAACCTCGAGAAAAATTCTCGGATAAATTATTGGACATTTGGACTATGGGATTTAGGATGATGGATGATATAAAAGAATCGGTACGTGAGGCGGGTACTAAGTTTACCACCTTTTTGGCCAAACTACTCGCCCGCTCAGTGGATATTAATCAAGAAACTAGTCCAGAGAACTCCAAGAAAATTCTAGATATTATATTACCTTTTTTCTTAGGTACTAAAGGTTTAAATAGTGATGCAGAAGATGTTCGTAAATTTGCTTTGAAGACTCTAATGGATCTTATAAAGAATACTGGTAATGCAATCAGACCTTTCGCCCCAAAACTTGTATATGAGTTCACCCTATTATTTTCATCGATTGAGCCTCAAGTCATTAATTATTTAGCGTTGAACGCTAATAACTACAATATAGACGCTAATATGATTGATGAACATAGGAGAAATGGAGTAACAAGCTCCCCACTTTTTGAAGCAATTGATAAAATGATTTCTCTAGGAGAAGATAAGAATATAGACGAAATGATTGATAGTTCCATTAAAGCTGTAAAAAGCTCAACTGGGCTACCATCAAAAGTAGCAGCTTCCCAAGTTATTGTCTTACTTGTTAGAAGATTCTCGATATCCTTGAGACCATATTGTGGTAAATTATTGAAGGTCTGTCTAACTATGCTTGATGACAGAAATAATGCTATTAACATGGCCTTTGCTGTGACTATTGGATATGTTTATAAAATTGCAGTACTAGATAAGTCTGTTAAATATGCTAAGAAGCTTACTGCTAGATACTTTATGAACACTAATGACAATAACAACAAAATAGTCGTTGGACAAGCGATTGAAAGTGTCCTGAACCACGCTCCTTCAGAATTTGAAGGCATAGCTTCTCTTTTTATGCCGTTAGTGTTTATTGCTACGAATGATCTTGATGAGAAGGTTAGTGATCTTTTCAATAAAATTTGGACTGAAGCTTCTGCTTCAGGTGCTGGTACAGTAAAATTATATCTTAACGAAATATTAAAACTACTGTCGGAGAACATCAAATCGGCAGATTTTAACATTAGAAAAATGTGTGCATTAACTGTCTCAAAGCTATGTGAGTTGATAGATAAGACTATTGACCTTCAAAATGTTGATAAGTTATTTGATATTACTATAGAGTCCCTGAATGGTAGGACATGGGACGGTAAGGAGATGCTTACTGATGCGTTAGTTTCATTACTCTCTACATTTTCTGAGCACGTTCAAATGAATGATAATTTAAAGTCACTGATCAAAAAGACAATGAACATTGAGATATCACGTAACAATAACTTATATGTTAAGAAGATTATATTTGCGTATTGCAAGTATCTCTCAGAAACAAGGCTTGATAATGATAACGAGATTATTCAATTTATCGAAATTACGAAGAAAATCTTGAGAGATATTGAAACTCAAGGAGAGGATGAAGATAATGATGTTGAAATGAAGATCTCAAATGATTCTTCTTACGACACGGATGACTCTAATCAAACCAAAAAAATGAAATCTAATACTGATATAACAAAGAAATCTTCTGCATCAAATATTGAAAAAGAAGAATATATTATCAAAATGCTAGATGCATGTTGTGATGTATTTAATAGTCAACAAGGTGCGTGTTCAATTTTGTTACTAAAATATATTATGGAGTCAGTGGTTCAAGTTTTCAACAGTGATAATTCTGTAATTTATACATGGAGAAGTCAATTGGGTGCTAATGGAATTGGTATAAAGTTGTTACAAAAGTTTAAATCTGGAGTGTTTGTAAGTACAGAAGAAGTAGAACAAGAATTTAGGAAGTATTGGACATTTATATTTGAAAAGAGTAGTATCAAGGAATCGATTGAAAATGTAAAGCTTAAATTGATTGAGTTTGGACTCTTGATTATAAAGACTTTTCCTAACTTAAGATTTGAAATTGAAAGTTGTTTAAGGAGATTGGTAGAAATTGATAATAATTTCAGAATTGAATTAGAATTGAAAAATAATGGCATTTTATAATCAAAAAAAAAGAAAAATATATATTTTGTAGAGAATGTTAAGTATTCATAATTCCAAATCCAAGTAAAAAGAAATAAACAAAAAAAAAAAAATTTATTTTGAAGATACAAAATTATTTTATGGGAATGTATAATACTTTTCTATGTAATTATTTACATACCACCTCTTAGTCTTAAGACTAGATGTAAAGTGGATTCCTTTTGGATGTTGTAATCGGACAAAGTTCTACCGTCTTCCAGTTGCTTACCAGCAAAGATCAGTCTCTGTTGGTCAGGTGGAATACCTTCTTTGTCCTGAATCTTGGACTTGACGTTGTCAATAGTGTCGGAAGATTCGACTTCCAAAGTGATGGTTTTACCTGTAAGTGTCTTGACGAAAATCTGCATACCACCTCTTAGTCTTAAGACTAGATGTAAAGTGGATTCCTTTTGAATGTTGTAATCGGACAAAGTTCTACCGTCTTCCAGTTGCTTACCAGCAAAGATCAGTCTCTGTTGGTCAGGTGGAATACCTTCTTTGTCCTGAATCTTGGACTTGACGTTGTCAATAGTGTCGGAAGATTCGACTTCCAAAGTGATAGTTTTACCGGTCAAAGTTTTTACGAAAATTTGCATTATTGGATATTTAGTTTCCTTGTGTTATAGATCTTACTCTACTCATCCCAACTCCCCAAGTGTTGAAGAGTCTTTCAGGAGAGAAATGAGAAACTTCCCATCCTTTTATACCACAAAGCTTATCAAAAAAGTAAAAAACCACCCAAAAACCCCTTAAAAAAAGAAACTCCGCAATGAAAAAAAGCCGTGAAAAATTACAAAAATGGATTCGAATTATTGAATTTTGACCTCATCGAGTCCTGTTGAAGGTTCAAATTGAAGCTTGTGGAGTTGCTGTTGGACCTAGAACCGTGAGGGTCGAGTAGGTCATGAGTGGGCTCCTCTTCTGCGAGTGGGTCCAGTGCAAACCGCGCGTATTCTCGTGTGTTTCTGATGGATTTAGATGATCTGCGAAGGCTGCCCGTGTTCGAGACAATGTGGGAGTCTGGAGGGTTCATTTTGGACATGCTGCTATCGAGACTGGCTCGTTGGGACAGTCCCGTTCCCATATGTAAGTGGCTGTTGTCGGTGGACTTCCTTCCCGGTGAGGATATACTTGATCTGAATTGAACAACATCTCTTCTGCGTTGCTCCAAGAGATCAGCATCACTTATTAATTGCAACAAATCATTGGTGATTTGATGTATCTGTCTAATTATACTCTTATCTTCAAGGGAGACACTACTGTTTTTCAATCCGTTGATATCTTGTAATATATAATCTATCGATCGTATCCAATCGACAAATCCATTAGATCCATTATTGATCAAATATGATAATAATGTCAACGTCTTGACCAATTGTATACAACTCTTATGTCCAATATTCCTTCTATGATACCCTAACATCAATCTTTTCCTCAAAATGGTGACGATCTCCTTTAAGGTCTTGGGACTATACGTTAATACGGATATTTCATTCATTAACGTCCCCGTAGCACCAGTTCTTTCATTTTCATCTGTAGCTTGTCGTACTTTTATCTCCGTAGAGCTTTGTACAAAATTCCTTACACTGGCAAGTAAAGACATACCTCTTCCTACTTACTGTCTTATTTCTTTGATCAGCTCACTTCAATACAGAGTATCTTGTATTCTGTTTCTCTTAAATAATATTCAAATACGATATTTTTCTTTTTCATTTCTCGCTGCCAAGAATTTTTTACCGTTAAATTTAATCGGTGAGAGCGAAAATATTGTTAGTTTATATATTTACAAAAAAATATATAGTTTATTATTCAATTCCGCTGTTTAAACTATCTTCTAGTTCTTTCCATAACCATTTTCTCCATATATCACCCGCTATACTCAATAATTCATCGAATGAATGGGATGATTTAGAATCGTTACCGAGTTCTATCAACATATGACCTATATTATTCTTACTTGATTTAATTCCTGATAATTGTGAAGCTGATGATACTGTTGATTCTGTAGTGGTAGAGATTGATCTCAATGATATTGATGAGCTTGAAGTATTACTTCTATTTATACCGTTGAATTTATTTTCATTTTCAATTTCAGTATTATATAAGTTTTTAAAATTTGAATCTTCAAATTTTGAAAATAATGGTAAATTGCTAAAGAATTCCATTATTTCCGTCTCTTCAAATTCTAATAATTTGAATTCATTATATTGTAAGATTGCAATATAAATAAATAATAATTGGATATGTGGATCAATCAATGAATACGGTAATGAAACGTTACTGTTAGTCATATTGGCATTTGTAGTATCCAATAACCCATTTCTATCTCTATCTCTATTATCATATTTATTCTTTAGTAATAATTCTTTCAATATATTATTATCATAAGGGAAATTTGTTGTCCCTATTGGAATTTCATCTAAATCTGGGAACCAAAATGGATCACTTTTCAATAATTTTGAATCATTCTCCAAAATAATTTTTTCCAATCCAATTGGATTAGCATGATATAACCCGTCAAAAATCTTACTATTATTATAATTAAGATAAAAATTTATTGAATTCATATTTGGTTTTGGTCTCCATCCAAGTAAAATATCCCAAATTCTAGCTCTATCAGGTCTCTGTAATGATTTAGCACCGGAACATTTAATCCACCAATAAAGCCATGATGATTTTATCGAGTTTGGTTGAAATGATGTCTCTTCATTCAATGGTTGATATAATTCAGGTAATATTGTGGAAAAGACTCTGAAGAAAGTTTGAAATTGGAATGATAAATCACCACCAGATAAAATTGGGAAATAATTTGTAATATGATTTGATTTTGTTGGAAAATCTTTATTTATATTCTTAGTGGCTAATTCAGTATCTGGAGAATGTAAAATAATTAATAATAGTCTCTCAAATAATTGATCAAAATCAAATATTTCAGACTTATCGTTTTGTAATTTTGATCTTATCTCTCTTGGTAATGGATATTCATCATATAAGAATGACATAATTGATGATCTTGGAGTCTCCTCTAGAGTATCCCTAGGAATGGAAGTAGAAATATCAGAAGTAATCGATAAAGTATTACGCCTTGAATTAAAAGAGGAAGTGGTAGTAGAAGAAGGGACTTGTTTTTTCTTTTCTTTACCAGTAGAAGCACCACTACTATTGCTGCTGTATTTAATAAGTGAATGTCTCTTTCCGTTCAATATAACGGGTCCATTATCAAATACGGATTGATTTTTATAATTATCTATAGGAGGACACCATTCAGCTAAACCCAGGGCAATCCAAGCTAACCCAGTTTCATATTTGAAGATCTTGGACCATTTCTTACAAAATTTCAATATTGAAATCTTTAATTTTTCAATTATTTCTAATTCATCCGATAAAGATGGGAAATTGATAGATACCTTATTTGATTCTAAAGACTGAGTGAAAATACTACTATTCTTCTTATTCATATGAAAATACTTCCTCAAATCATGAGAAATTAGATTCTCTAAATCATTATCATTTGTATAGTTACCATCATTCAACTTCTTTTGAGAATTTTCATCCACAGAGTTACCATCGGAGTTGAAAGAAGATTGATTAATAAGATGATAGTTAGACTGTATGGGATCCCATGTAACTATATTTGATATGATATTAGGACAAATACACATGGGATGATACTTCAACAGTATAGGCCATACCAGATGCCTCAACTGAGGTGGGATCCCTGACGTCCTTGCAATAAAAGCCAATGAATCATGATCATTCAAATTAATCAACTCTATCACTGTATTGATCAGAATTCTATTACTATTTTGTTGCCTCAAATTCTTCAAATGTTGAGAATTTGAAAAGGAAGAATTCTTTTCCATTACTCATTTGAATACCAACCTGCTCTTCTCCTTGCTTCTGATACCTTCCACAACCCTCAACCTGCCTCTTTATTAGCCTCTCAACTTGTTCATTCCTTCAATTTTATTATGCTAAAATGCAAATCGCTAGAAACGACGCACGTGCAACTTTTTTGTCCCTCGAGAAAAAAAATTCGACGAAAATTTATTGAGGAAGTTGAAAATTATTTAAAGCAAAGGGAGGAACAGAAGAAAGAGGGTGCTTTAGGTTTTGCTTATTTCATTTACTAGTGTTGGAGATTACCTCAGCTAGTTTTTGTGTCAGTGTCAGTGCCTTTTTGTCGTTTTTGTGTACGCTGTTTTTTTTTTGGAAGCAAGAGCTAAAGCAAAGAAAAGACTTTATTGTCGAATAAACGGTGCAAGGAAGTCCTACGTTAGCCGTGTCTGGTCCAATAGCTTATTGTTTTAATTCTTTTCCATCTGTGTTTGTGTACAACAATGAATTTAGTTCCCTTACACGATTTACTGAATACTGAAAATTCAGAAAATTCTTGTAAGCATGGTGCTAATCATTTCCATGGGAATGATGTGAATAGCGGCTCTGATGGTAAGATGCATTCGGTACCATATTCTTCTCCTCCTGCTTCAACTAGTATTCCTAGTCCTGTTTCTGATACATATTCCAGAAATAGTTCTGTAGGTGATAATTATACTATTTCTCAAAGTATCCATAATGATATTAAATCTGCTAATAGAAGAACTATTAGTATTACTTCGATTACTAGTGATGAATATGTAAACGGAGAATCTAAGGAGACTAAGAAATCTCAAGTGAGTTCTCCCTTATCTACAGATTCTCCAATTAGTAATTTGGATACAAAGGAACACTCTGATTCACCTATTATTCTAACATGCAAATGGGATAAATGTAATCAAGTCTTTGATCAACCTGAATTATTATATCATCATTTATGTCAAAGTCATATTGGTAGGAAATCTCAAAAAAATTTACAATTAAATTGTCACTGGGAAAATTGTGAAGCCAAGACTGAGAAAAGAGATCATATAACTTCACATCTTAGAGTTCATATCCCATTAAAACCATTTTCTTGTTCTGTTTGTACTAAAAAATTTAAGAGACCTCAAGATTTAAAGAAACATTTAAAGATCCATTTAGAATCAAATACTTTTGCAAAGAAGAAAAGAGGTCCCAAGGCTGGTTCCAAGAGAGTTAGCAAGAAGAAATCATCAGGAAATGACGATCCTTCTGTTATGACTTCAAGAATGAGATCATCAAGTGATACCATTAATAATCAATACCCAACCATTTTACCTATCCCATCAAGTTCAATCTCCACTACTCCCTTAAAACAATTAAATGAACTACCACAGCAACCGCCACCACCACCACAACTAAATAATTTCCAGCATTTTGTTACTGAAGAAATGCAATCATACGAACCTATATACAATTCACAATTACAATCAAGACTACAATCATTTATTCCAAACCAACAACAATCTATTCCTAATAATAATAATAATAATAATGAAAATATACCAAATGATCACTCTATAATCCGTTCCGCTGGATCATCTCCATTGTCAGTTATAGATAATTTACCAAAAACATCAACGGCAATGGCAGCTGCATTCTTTTCCAAACTTTCAAAGAATATGTCAACAACAACATTTAATAATAATAATAATAACAACAACAACAACAACAACAATTCCATTAGTAATATTCCAATTCCAAATACAAATCATAAACTAGAGAAATACCCAATGATACCACAATTACCACCAATCAATAATTGTACTGGTACTACAATGACAAATAGTACAGTAATAACACCACCTAATGCCAATAGATATAATAGTGATAATAATAATTATACAAATGTCTTACCACCGATGTCCGCAAGATTACCTGTATTGACACCAAGAATGCCTAATTCATATAATGATAAACCAAATTATATGAATTCTACGTTTAATATAGCTGAGAATACTTATAGTTCGGTACAAAGAAATGATGGTAAGGATGAAGAAGAAGATGAAGAAGAAGAAGAAGAGTTTGATTTGTTGACATATGTTAATATAATCAAAGATTATTCTATATGTTCATTATTAGAAGAAGAATATGAAGAAAATGATTCAATTTATAAGTTACAAAATTGCTCATTAGATGATATTACGAGCAAGTTTAATAATATGAATATTTTACCTAAATATCCTGAGACTACCATTTGATTAGAATGAATATCTTTCATATGATTCTTTTTTTTTTTTTAGTTTATATATATATATATTATTTTGATTATGAATTTGTACAATAATAGAATATTAAAAATTAGAGATAACATTATGTAAGAAAAGAGATAGAATTAATCATTAAACATTTTTTGAAAGGAATAATAATGAATGTTTTTTTTTGATAGAGTGCCCTTCATATTATTCAATAATTGTAGCTTGATTACTTAATTTCTCCAAATCTTGTACTTGTTTAGTATTTTCTTTATATAACATTTCCAAATAGTTATTTCTCAATTTGATGATGATAATAGTTAAAGGAGTAGAAATAAAAGAAATTGAAACAGCGAATAAAAGTTTCATAACTTGAGGAAGCGGATATCTATTAAAATAATAATCATATGCACCGGTACGAGTCCCTATACCAGCTAGAATACCCATAGTGACAGGCCATACTACAATAAAAATAGGAATAGCTAAGATGAGTGATCTTGAACCTTTCCTTATCGCCCATTCAAATATATTAAACCATTTGCTTCTATCTGGATAATTTATGAAATGATTCTTCAAGAATTTTTTAAATGTTAATCTTTCATCATTATTACGAATATACTTTTCTCTTAATAAACCATAATCTACCTCTAAGTACCATTTCCAAAATTTATTTGATTTGATATTCAAAAGGTGAGTAAATATCCATTTATCGAATGTAATAATACAAGTTTTGTCATGATAATCATCCCAACCGACCATAATTTCTTCACATACCCAAGTAATTACAACTTGAATAAATAGACTTAAAGCACAATCACCTGAAAGAGTATGAGGGAAAGCCCATAAAGTAATATGTCTAGTTCTTGAATGATACATACCATAAGCGATACCGAATTCCATACCTCCTGCAATTATAGCAGAACCCATTGATTCAATTAGGAAAAGGTATATGAAAGCATGAATATTAGGATGATTATATTTAAAACTATTTCTTTCTTCTTCTTGTATATGAGGGATAGTAAGATCAGAATTTAGTTGTGAATTCGATGAATAGTCTGTTGATTTCCTTTGATCATTTTCAACCTCTGACATTACAGATATTGACTATAAAAAGAGTAGTGATTTTATGTATATGGTAGTGCTTGTATGTAAGTATCAAAATGAACAAACTATACTAGAAATAGAAAAACAAAAATATATAAATAAAATTTATTCAAGAGTATTATAAGAGAAAGCTAAACTGAAACTGAAGTAAATATGCTGCCATAATCTACAATAATGAAAATTAAAAACGTAGAAATCAAAACGAATTTCAACAATAAAGGAATGGGAGAAAGTCTTAACGACTTAACGAACAAAACACATAACAAAAAAGAAAAAAAGAACTCAAGAAGCTGACTGTCTTAATCCCAGAATGATTACATGCAGTAATAATTCCTCAGAATAGAATAGTAATGGGTGAGGAGGAGATAGAAGGAGGAGAAGACCTAATTGAACGTTGATTGTTCGTAAATCTTTTATTCGATGCCTCAAAGTGAAAAATTAAATATCTCGTTCCGAAAATGCAAACAAAAAAGTACCCATTAGGGCATTCAAAGCACTGCTTTCTCATGATCCTAGAGCGAGTCTTTGTACGTACGTGATACAGTGTTTCAATTATATTAACCGTACCGTACCTTACTACATAATCCTATATTTCATCTCTCCCTAACCTTCTTTACTCTACCTCAGGACTCATGGCTATTAATTACAGAAACTATTATTATGTAAATATAGGCAAAATTTTCACTATTTTGGAACGGGGTTATAATATTTTATCCGAAAGAGGCTAAAAATAGGGTTACAACCCTAATATAGGGTTCAGGGCTTACGACTTAGGGTTTGGAACATAGGGTTGTAATCTAGGGTTATGGTTGATTTCGTTTTTGATGATTTTACATTTGCATGAGATCATTAGAGACGGATTTGGAATATTTCATAATTCTTGAATTTTAAAAGTGATTACAATAAAATGGCAATGAGTAATAGTGAAGTGACAGTCTCATTTTTGCTAATACTCTGTAATCTATACACAACAACACCCGTTTAGTCTTACTATAGCATGGCTGCTGTAAAGAAAAAGAGAAATTATAACTCAAAATCAAATAGACAGTCTAGTTATTTTCAACAACAATTGAAAAATCAACACGATTTACAATCAAGACACAATATAGATATCAAAAACAGATTGAAACCTGATCATATAAATTCAATTACTCATGATGAAAGTGATACCATATCATTTCATAGTATCTTATTGAAAAATTTCATTAACTCTTCTTACCTTATCAATTCTTTAACTATTCAACCTGTTCCCATTAATCTGATTAAGAAACCATCCCTTTTCAATAAAGATGTAAATCCTCCTACTTTTCTTAAATCTATCAAAGATAAGCTAAATAATGAAAAAATTATTTTACAATCATTAAAGGATTCACAATCAAAAGATACTAATGAAAATAATTCCAAAAATTCATTACTTATATCTCTAAGTAAACATACACCAAATTTTTCTAAATCATTAGATTCAACTAATAATATTCTCGAGACTTTTACAACTGAAAATAATCTTTTTTATAGAGATTATAAAATTACAATACATAAAGACAAATTCCAAAATCTAAGATCGGATAATTCTCATGCACCTGATAACTATTGGGACCAAATATATAAAGATCTAGTTAAAAAGGATAAAGAAGAAAAGGAAAATGCTTCAGATTGAAGAGAGAAAGAGATGAATTAGAAAAAAGTAGAAAATTGAAAGAACAGCAAGATTTTTTAAAAGAGCAACAAAGACAATTTGAATTTCAATCACAAACAGATAATATTCAAATACGACAAGATTCTTTTGTTGAATCTCATCAATCACCAATTCAAATTCAGAAAACTCCACTACAACAACAACAACAACAACAAGTTCAAAATCCCCCAATTCAAACTTTCCAGTCACAACCACTATCAAACTCTTTCCCCTTGGGTCAAATCGAAGGAACAATTCCTACATCAGATATTATTCCTAATGATAAACATCAACCTACTGCAGAACCCACTCATCAGCAACAAGATCAAAGCAACATGACTATTCCATCTAATCAACCTAATCTACTAGATGAAATGTTCGCTGATTATAACCCTAACGCTACGACAAACCCTAATGAACCATTTAATAATGGATTTGACGACGATTTTGGTGATCTTGATAATGTCTTCTTCTAAATATAATAAACTAATATATATAAATATATCTATTTATGATTATTTCATCTCCAAAATATATCATTGATATGCTGAATTAATCTACCACTTGCAAATGCTATAGTACCAAATGTAACTACTACCTGTGTCACAATCAAACACAATGCAGCGAACATAAATCTAGGACAGAATATTTTCCATACCATCAAATGCCTACGGAAAAATGTAACCCATATAAATGAACTTAAACAAAGTACTGTATTATAAGTCAACAATACCCCACAATTAGATACTATTCTACCAAGTAAAGTCTGTGGTTTCAAGACATCTGGTGGTTGTTTCCATAATGTCAATAATGCGACAGCTAAAGCCACAAGAATATGGGGTCCGAATGTGTTTAAGACAATGGCTAAATGCGTCACAGGAAATGTAATCTTATCAGATAACATAAACCCTATGTCCCATTGAATTGATGGAATTGTAGCTTGATGACCTGTAGTAAAAAATTGTTGGTAAGATAATAACCCCAGTACTACTGGGCCTATAATATTCTCTTTTAACTTCAATAAGTCAACAATTTCTAAGATTGATAATAATTGACAGCACATAAGGAAAATTGATAATTGAGCTAATGGTTTATTAAACAAAACAATACCCATTAGTATATTAATAACCAATAGAAAAAATTCTGATCCATATATGTTTGTATATCCAAGTATTGTGGCTTGATGGGATTTAAGATCTGTATTGTGGATATTTAACTTAATACAAAGAGGTCCCATCAACCATCCAACATTAGACGCTATTAACGCGACACCAGCGATTATTCTTGCAATTGTTAATTTCAATACTTTTAATGTATCTGGATCTAGATCTTGTAATGACAACAATTTAGGTAGTTCACTCTCAGGATCACTAAACTCACCAATCAAATTATTATTCTCTATTGATGTCAATAACCAATATATGAAATTTACAGCTAATGTACCTTTTAAAAATACGTCTATCCATATTGGTGCGGCTGCTTGGTATGATGAGGTTATATTATAATAACCTTTTATACATGATGGCATAGCAAATATAATAACAAAACATAAGGTCATACACCACCAAGAATAGTTGTTCTTGGTTAAAAATGTAGGTTCACAGTAATCGCCTTGTTCTTCACGACATATTGTAATCATTGAGGCTAATCTTGTTGTTATTATAAGAACAATGGAATGATAACCACCTAGTAGCCTTGCAAACCTAGATAATGGAAGAGAGTTTGAATTAGCAGTCGATGAATTAACACCTGAAGTAGTCCCTTCATTTTCACTGATTGTTGCAGTTAATAATGCAGTAGTAGATTGTCTCTTTGGTAAAAATACAAATTCATACAGAGTCAATAGGGCAAAAGTAATTAATAAGAAAGTAACAATCCTATCTTCCCAAATAGTGAAGGAGTTAGAAGCAAATAAAAGCCCATGTATGATAACTATTAATGCAGCGATTCTCGACCAGTAATCAGAGAATGTATCTACACATGATCTGAATAAGAACCAAGGAAGGTTATAACGATCAAATATTGGGATGCAGCAACCAACAATAATACCAATGGCAGTGGCAAATAAGGCACACCATAGTGTATTTCCAAAGAAGAATGGTTGTCTAAAGACGTAGAATAAGCCATAGAAACAAACGTTTGAGACTAATGACATAATAAGGATCCATGGAGCAAATTCTGGTACCATTTGATTAATTACAATAGATGGAATTAATTTAGTAATAGTCACTAGTAAAATTAATGAAATAGTCAAAAGAATAATACCAGTTGCAATACTATAATAATCAAATCTAGCCCATAAATTTTTACAGTTCTCTAAAAAATATGATTGATATTTTTCTCCTAGATTATAATCTCGTAATTTCATTGTTTCTTCTAATAGTTTTTCCATGGAACTTGCAATTCTATTATTTTCAATGTTATCATAACCATCGCTTGTTGAATGGAAATCTAAACCGATTGTTTCTTTATAAAGTTTTAATTGATTTAAGACCAGTCTTGTCATTATACTTTCATCATTTTCAGAGTTGAATATTTCTTTTACTGGCCAACCTAAATTATTGAATGGGACAGGTAAACGAAGTAAATACGATAAACTAGAGACTAAGTCAATTTGATTTACTTTTCTATAATTCGAACCTCTATTATCTGTGTTATATTTCTCAGAATCTAAAAGATTAAAGGCATTTTTCTGATTTGCATAAAGGAATAAAGTACTCTCTAACTCATCTATGGAATCACCACCATGATTACCAGTATGATCCATACCGTGATCACCCATGACAACAAGAAGGGTATCTTTATCTAATGAATCAATAATACTAGTTATAAATTCATTGACTTGTAATTGTTTTTCCTTCATTGTAAAATGATTTGGACCATATTTATGACCAACATGGTCTACACCAAGCATATGACCAATGAGAATATCCCAATCAAGGGGATTCTTAGATGAAGGCGAGATTAGATTTTCTTTAAAGAAAGATATGACACCATTATCAACTGTATCCAGATCCCAGACGTTTAGTGATTCGTAAGGTATACTATCATTTGATAGGAAAGGATTGAAAAGAGCATCCCAAGTATCATCTCCTACAAATAATGTAGTAAGATTATTCAAATGAAATTGTTTAATTAAGTTATCTTCTTCAATGATATCACCATTAAAATTTGAACCAGCATCAATAAAAGTTGGTAAAGAACCAGTAGTTAAACCTTTTAATCTTTGTAAAGTTGTAGTTGGAGGATCTGCTATAAATTTTAATAAAATAGATGAAAAATCAGTATTCTTATCTTGTGAAATAAATTTTTCATAAAGGATATTTAAATTATTATTATAGTTTGAATTTGGATTATCTTTATTATCAATTGGAATAACGAAATCGAATCTTAAAGCATCAACAATAAGTATTACAGCTTTATTAAATCTTGTTTCATATGGTGGTATGTTGTGTAAATTATAAGGTTCGGAGACATTAGATAATACATTTCTTGTTAATAAGAAACCTCTAGTGAAGAAAGCTATTGATATGAATTGTAATACTGCAATTGAAGAAAGTAATATGATATAAAGGGTATGAGATTTTTTAAATTTTTGAATTCTTGATTTATAAATTCTTTTCTCATCAGCAGAGCTGGATAATATTGATTGTTTAACTATTCGTTCATTCATGTATGTTGGAAAATGGAAACTTCAGATATATATATAAAAGAATATATATACAAATATTATTATTATTATATTATTATTATTATGATTTAGTAATAGTTCTTTCAAATAAAAGGAAATGCGAAATGTATAAATAAATTTGACGAATTACTATAGCATTGACAGATCAAAATAAAGTTGTATGATAAAATCGATATGTCAAGCAAAACAAAAGAGTCTACCTTATAAGAAATCAAAAAAAATCTAAATTAAGGGAACACGAAATCAATTATAGGAAAAAGATCAAAAACGATATAAGATAAAATCAATACAATGTCAAGTATAGAATTAAACAAAAAGTGAGCCTTTATCCAAGAAAAGAAGACTAAGCAAAATCAAGCTAAATACGGGCATATTTACGTAAACCTGAAAAATTCAAGATGAAAAAAATGAGAGGTCTAAACTTTGCGTCAAATTGAAATATTTTTTCAAATTTCCTAATTCTACTTTGACGGTTAAAAAAACAAAAAATAGACATAAAAAACTCCTGTCGCAACCAGTTTCCGTTAACAAACATATATTCGTTAACGGCAACTTGCACCGAAATGCGTCGGTGTTATGGAAAAACCCTCTTTTTCTCGGAAAAACTGTGAAGAATTTAAAAAGAAAAAAGTTTTTCCGGATTTGCACTGAAGGTCACAGGGATAAAGGGGGTTGCCCGACTGCAATAGTGAAAAATTTCCACCTCATCGCTAAATTTTTGTATTATCGTTCATTGTTTTTGTTTTCACTCGTTTGAATGGCTGAAAGTCCATCGATTATGTGTATGAATAGATTCTTCAATGTTTCTGCTAGGGTAAAGAAAGGGATACTACATCGCATATTCATATAGAATTGATTGGCTACTGTATGATGCAACTTACTGCTCTAACCCTTCTTTATTTAGTTCATTTCTTGTTACTAATAGTAATTATGTCGAAAATTCTTATTCTTGGATAGACCTCAAGTAATATAGTGAATCGTGCATTTTTTTTATACACCTTTTTTTTTTCTTCTTTTTTCTCTTTTTTGTTATTGTTCCTGCAGGTGCTAGTTTTTTACCATAAAGATTTACTCAAATTTTGATTGAAATAAAATTTCAATAATATCTATCATACTTTCCTTTCACAAAGACACGATTTTATACTCATTCAAGAACTTTTTGTTCAATACCTCTTAACGTTGTGAATTCAAATCTGCCAAGGAGTATAGAGAATGATAAGTTCATCATCGATGTCGAACAAGAATTCCAGAACCTCTTCTGATTCAGCGTCTATGAATTCTCCTCACATGCATGGAGAATCAATAGAACCAACTGAATTTAGAGGATTTGCTAATGATAATCAAGTTCCAAATCTTGCTGCTACTAATAATGAGGAAAATTTCTTTGATTCTAATTCTCTTCAAAGAACTTCAACATTAGCTTCACAATCTGAATCTCATGTAAATGTCACTAGAACAATCTCTAGATTATTGACAAATTCCATGGCTGATGAAGAAAAAGATCCTAACAAAGTAGATTATTCACTTCCAGACTTACCTCCAATGGGTGGTAATAGAGCTTATCCACCACAATTACCTGATAAGAGTCAATTTGAAGTCACATTCGATGGTCCAAATGATCCGTTACACCCATTTAACTGGTCACTAAAGAAGAAAGTTATCTTATGTATAGTCTTATGTTTGGATTGTATTTGTATCACTTTAGGTTCTTCTATCTTTGCATCAGGTATTCAACAAATATCTGAAATTTATGGTGTTATTACCGTTGTAGGTATATTAGGTATTACTCTATATGTCTTAGGTTTTGCTGCTTCTCCTGTCGTATATGCTCCATTATCAGAGATTTATGGTAGGAAAGGTGTCTTAGTTGTTGCATCGTTTGGTTTTACATTATTCTCATTTGCAGTGGCAACCGCTAAGGATCTTCAAACTATTATGATTTGTAGATTTTTCTCAGGATTTATTGGTGCTGCTCCATTAGCTGTTGTTCCTGCAGCTTTTGCTGATATTTTTGATACTAATATTAGAGGTAAAGCTATTTGTTTATTTTCATTGGGTGTCTTTGTGGGTCCTATTTTAGGTCCTGTTATGGGTTCATATATCACTCAACATACCACATGGAGATGGTTAGAGTACGTTGTCGGTTGCTTTTCAGCTTTAGTCCTTGGTTTAGTTATCATTTTTTATGAAGAAACACATCATCCAACTATTCTTGTCAATAAAGCAAAGACTTTAAGAAAATTAACTAATAATTGGGGGATTCATGCTGCCCATGAAAGTGTAGAGTTATCAATTAAAGAAATTGCTCAAAAGACAATCACTAGACCAATTATCTTATTATTCACTGAACCAATCTTATTAGTGGTTACCATTTATAATTCATTCGTTTATGGTATCTTATATTTAATGTTGGAAGCTTACCCAATTGTATTTGTTGAAGGATATGGCTTTGTCACTAATGGTGAGTTACCATATATCGCTTTGATTATCGGTATGTTAATATGTGCGGCATTTATTTGGTATATGGATAATGATTATATTAAGAGATTCAAAAAGAAAGGTGGGTTAGTACCAGAAGCTAGATTATTACCAATGGTTGTATCAGGGTTTGTGTTCCCAATTGGTATCCTATGGTTCTGTTGGACTGGTTATTATCCTCATAAGATTCATTGGATATGCCCAACAATTGCAGGTTCATTTATTGGTTTTGGTTTAATGGGTATTTTCTTACCATGCTTAAACTATATCATTGAATCATACTTATTCATTGCTGCATCTGCAGTTGCTGCCAATACATTTATGAGATCAGGTTTCGGTGCCGCTTTCCCATTATTTGCAGGTTACATGTTCCATGGTATGGGTACAGGCTGGGCAGGTTTACTATTAGGTCTATTTGCAACCGCTATGATTCCTGTTCCACTGTTACTACTAAAATATGGTCCTGCCATTAGAAAGAGATCAAAAGTTGCATATTCTGACTGATTACCAGAGAAGATCATTCTTCATTCTGATATATGAATCAACACAAAACTTAAAAAGAGAATTATTCATGTATACCCATTACAAAGAAGATAAAAACAAGAAATTCTACATCCTAGCATTAGTTAGTTTTGATCTATATAATATTTTTATACCATTACAATTGAGACATTTTTCTAATTAATTGATAAATGCTATCTTAACTTATTTTTCACTCATTATCATATATAATCACGGTTACTATAGAGAAATAAAAACATCAAAAAAGTTACTAACCGGCCGGTTCTTAATTTTATTTTTCAATGCAAAAAGTGTCCAGAAATTACAAGACACTCTTTTCTTCTATCTCATATCTTTCGAAAACAGTTTCCAGGTAGCATCCAACGAATAACAAGTGAAGGGGTGATAAATTGTAGTTGGACCTCCATGAAACTGAATAACTGGAATTTTGAGTTATGCTGGTTCTCATAGATTCTTTGCTTAAAGGCCCAGTATTACATCCTGCCTAATTCGAACATGTCAACAGTTTCCTATCACGGCGCATTACCTCTTTTGAACAAGTTGCGAGATTTTGGAGGCAATTTCTTGGTCTTTAAGAAACATAACAGAAATACGCGCATCCCAATACGGTAATTAACATTTTGCAAATGAGAAAATAGAAAAAAAGAAAAGACAAGGCAAATAACCATTAGCAAGAGAATGCAACGTACCAATACCGCACAAGATTGGGATGAACATTTTGGTGTTCTTTTCTCCTATGATTAAACTACTGTATAGTCCTTTTTCTTTTTTTGTTTTTCGTTTTTTCTTTTTGTAGCCGCATGCCAAGATATTCTTCATGATCCAGTAAACTCGCGTATTCAGTGTCATCCGTCAGTAACAATACTATTTACCAAATCTGGTCTTTAAGGTAAACAACACCAGATTCCTGTAATTCCATATAACCATTCACACCATAAAATAATAACAAGGTGCTAATGACAAATAAATTTAGTGTTCAATTGGCTTATCTTGGTCTTATTTCCTTGATTTGTTTTCTTGCCAAGAGGCCATTTTTCGTATCTAAGAGATAATTTCCAAGACACGTATCACTGTGTCTATTATCCCAGTTAGAAATGGGAAACGATGGCATTTCCATATTCAGTGTATCAAAGGCTTAGGTAGTTTCAACTTGTACTAATTGGGAAACCAATTTCTTTAATCGACGACGTAACTTTCAATTCTCCTGCGGAATTTTCTAAGAGATCCAACAGGAACGGCGGTTCCTTTATGGTTTTGTTTTATGATCCTCGTTTCTTTTTTCTAGTTTTATAGTTTTCAAACTGTTTGAAGTTCGGTAATAAGCCCTTTACAATTTTCGATAAAGTATAACTGTGAAATTCAATCGATTGCTACTTCGATATCTAACGAGATCGTTCACAGGCGTAAATTGGAAGGCAATATATCGTTGTTTTTTGAATTATCTACTTATAAAAATTTGTATATAAGGGACAAGAATCTTTAACATTTTTTCATGTTTCAATCTTCTTTTTCCTACTTTACTTAACTATTCTTATTTTACGAAAAAGAACCATAGAGGATACGAATATTTAATGTTACTAAAGGGATCCTCGGATTACCTATAATTTAATATTAGGTATTCTGTCGTCTATCAATAAAGTATCTCTTTTATACATATGGTTATAAAATTTGCACAGTTGGACAAGCGTTCCCTGTACCCTACGATAAATTTGCCTAATCCTTTATCTTCACCATCATTTTTCTATTATTATTTCAAAAATTATTGCCAATGGTTTGCTATTTCAATTATTTTCTAATTTCACATTGCTACCTTTTTCTACCTCAGCTGCTACCGATCTCTTTACATCTTCTTTGGGAGATAGTATGGAATCATATAGATTGGAATTTCATTCAGAGCAATAATCGAAATCATTTTCAGTTAAATATCATCCGAGTATCTTTGATATTCAACCTTCCACACATCTGCTACATTTCTGGAGCATGGGCCTTCTCAATCGTTAAGGACACAACACTTCATTCTGTTTCAATTATATACCATATGTAGTATTTTATCCAGATAATATTCTTTAATTGCATATATAATTTTTTAATAAAATTATTTTTTTTTAGCATCTGTCTTTAAGCAGCAAATTTACTTTATATTGAAAGAAGTCAGGTTAGTAACTTCTCACGTTATCTTTAATAACTTTAAATTCATTATATTTACACGACTATCATAAATTACATATAAGTATTTACCAATGATTTACCTGAACTATATATTTTTCCATAGCAACTAGTAAATGTTTCAAATCATGTCGTGCCAAACCTTCCCTCAATACTACTAATTCTAATGGTGTCCTTCCATTTAAGTATTTCCTAAATTTATTCATCAATATTTGAATATCTGGAGGTTGATTACTAATACATTTATAAATCCATCTTTTTTCTAGTGCACTAGCAATTTCTGGTTCAAGTATAATGGTAAAATCTTGCTGCATATCAGGATCATCAAATTCAAAATGCAACAACTCATCCGAACTACTATTATTTGCTTGCTTATTAGTGGGTCTCTTGAAACCTTCTCTTTCTAAATCTTCTTCCACTGCCATCTTGATATGTCTATCAATCCGTATATAAGCAAACGTCAGATTCTGGTATACATAACCGTATCTGATAAGCCAACTTAGTGCACCAAGGTAAACACCTTTATGCTCCCTACTCGGTATTAAGCTACTAAATGGAATAGGCCAACTTTTTGATTCCCCATATTTTGTGTTTGATAACTTACTTAGAAAGTAACTCAATGAGGGCAATGATGGGAATTTCTCCTTAAATTTAATCTCATCATCTATATAGCTTTCATCAAACGTTACTATAGGAGATACAATATAGTGATATTTAGAACTGACTGGAATAATTAACCTTGCATATCTCCAATAGATTAAGTGAAGGGCACATGATCGAAGTATTTCATACGTTACACTACTTGATTCCATATCTAAGGTATCCAATATAATATAATGATATGACAATAAAGGCAGAGTTGGTTGTATCGCTTTAACTATGTTTCTTAAAATGATGATATTAATATCGTTAGACCTGTGCATTGACGTTCCGGTACTCATAGAATTAGAATCTAACTTTTTTAAAATGTTTACTGGTTCATCTAGTAGAATAAGCCCATAGTTCAAAATATCATCATTTTCAGCGAAAATATCACTAGCTGTTTGGCTGTTACGATTCTTATTATTCGTAATAACATTACTATTGGCAGATATTTCCAAAAAGTCATTATTAAGTATTGAGGTTAAGTATGAGTTAGACAGTACCGGATTTTGTTTATACTCTGGAAGATGCTTAAATTCATTATGTATAGGTATTTGTAATGAAATCATTTTATTATCCCCAATCTCAATTGATGCAATTTCATTTTTATGCAATTGGTCAACACATCTAGTTAAAGATCTCGCCAGAGTCGATTTGTGTAGTATTTTCTCATATAAGTATCTCCCTTTCGCAGCGGGACTATTAATGGATTTATATACTTTAGAACTTTTCATAATCCTTTCACGTTCTTTCAATATGATGGCACATTGTTCCGAAACGTAATTATTCTTAGACTGGACATATCGAAGCAACAGAGATAGCTTAGCTACGACGTATTGATACATATCATCAATTCTCTTGTTATATTCAGTTATTGGAGGATTGAGAACAAAACAGATGTGAAACATATTCATGTTCTTCGTTAAAGCATCTTTTACATGCTCTGTATCGTCTAATAATAAGTCATTCATATCATTGGAAACCTCTAAGTCTGCAACATCTTCACCATCAGTCCGGTTAGTCCTGACTGAAGAATTCAGAGAATTTGCCCTCGCACTACGACTGGTACTGGATGATTTCTTTGAAGAGCGTTTCTTATGTTTTGATTTTCTCCAATTCCCTTCATGATCACTTTTAATTGGTAACCCAAGGAAACATAATTGGTCAACAGTAAACTCAAATCTTGAATTACATAACTCTCTATCCGGTGAACAAAATTCTGCCACAAATTCTGAATTAAATCCAAAACATTTGTCTGGAGCTTGAAAATTCTCCTCTCTGAAGAAATATTCATTGAATAGATGCATCTCTTCATCATTCCTTGCCGTACTAAGATCTTCATCCTCTTTATCACTGCTACTACTATTCCAATCTCCTTGGTTATCTTCCTCCTGTATTAATTCGTCATTAGAAAATAATTCAAACAACTTACTATTTGTAGTCTTCTCAAGGTTGGCTTGGCTTCTTCTCACTTCAGAGGATTCACCAAGCTCACTATCTTCTATGGTGTATACTTCATCCAAATCAGAAGAAGAAAATGATTCATCAGCATAATCAGTTGAAAGTTCACTTTCACTTAATCCAGAAGAGGAAGCAGATAAGTTATCTGAATCAGATTCTCTTGAAAGTGTGCTCTCATTTTCTATTATGAGTGAGAAATTGTTTTCGTTATCCTTTTTATTTGTATCCGATAACCTGTTGTTTCTTGATCGATAATATGAATGTGACTTGTTTCTTGATGATATTGCATCTACTGTAGCAGGTGGATATGAATAGACAATTTGAGGTCCCGAGTGGGTTGATATTGTCAAATGAACCCCCAGTAGGTATGAATTTGGTAAATTTTCACTCATTATAGGTTCTTCCCCTTTTAAACACCTTATATCTCTTTATATCTAGATTATCACAGATTTCTTTTAAATACCTTGATAAATCATTTATGGTTTAAAAAAATAAGATATGTATAAAAATGAAAATAAAGATATTTCAACTTTTTTAGAAATGAAATAATCCACAGACTAAACTAATGTTTTTAACGTAATTTTTTATTAGTGATATTAAATCTTTTTATATAAATTCTATATAAAGTTTATAGTTCTGAATCTTTAAATATTTATTTTTATAATATTATAATGTCATGAAGATTTTGGCAAAAAAAGGATTAGCTTGTGAGAGCAGAATGCAATTAAGTTTAATCAACTTCTTCAACAGTTGGGCCTTCAGCTTCTGGAGCTGGTGGGGCACCACCTGGGAAACCACCAGCGGCACCTTCAGCACCTGGAGCACCACCAGCTTGGTATAATTTGGTCATGATTGGGTTAGCAATTTCTTGTAATTCCTTTAATTGATCATCGAATTCTTCTTTAGTAGCAGTGGTGTTAGCGTCTAACCAAGCGATAACTTCTTCAGCCTTCTTGGTAACAGCTTCTTTGTCAGCTTCTTCTAATTTGTCACCAGCTTCAGAGATGGAACTCTTTAAGGAGTAAGCAATGGATTCTAATTGATTCTTAGAAGCGATTCTTTCAGTTTCCTTTTCATCTTCTTCCTTGAATTTTTCAGCTTCAGAAACCATTCTTTCGATATCTTCCTTGGATAATCTACCCTTGTCGTTAGTAATGGTAATCTTGTTAGATTTACCAGTACCCTTTTCAACAGCAGAAACGTTTAAGATACCATTAGAGTCAACATCGAAGGTGACTTCAATTTGTGGAACACCTCTTGGGGCAGGTGGAATACCAGATAATTCGAACTTACCTAATAAGTTGTTGTCCTTAGTCTTAGCTCTTTCACCTTCAAAGACTTGAATTAAGACACCTGGTTGGTTATCAGCGTAAGTAGAGAAGATTTCAGATTTCTTGGTTGGGATAGTAGAGTTTCTTGGAATTAACTTAGTCATGACACCACCAGCGGTTTCAATACCTAAAGATAATGGAGCAACATCTAATAATAATAAATCTTGAGTCTTAGAAGATTGGTCACCAGTTAAGATAGCGGCTTGAACAGCGGCACCGTAGGCGACGGCTTCATCTGGGTTAATGGATCTGTTTGGTTCCTTACCGTTGAAGTAGTCAGTGACTAATTTTTGGACCTTTGGAATTCTAGTAGAACCACCAACTAAAACAATTTCGTGAACTTGAGATTTGTCTAACTTAGCGTCTCTTAAGACTTTTTCGACTGGGTCTAAAGTAGATCTGAATAAATCAGCACATAATTCTTCGAATCTAGCTCTGGTGATAGAAGTGTAGAAATCAACACCTTCGAATAAGGAGTCAATTTCAATAGAAGTTTGAGCAGAAGAGGATAAAGATCTCTTAGCTCTTTCACAAGCGGTTCTTAATCTTCTTAAAGCTCTTTGGTTGGAGGTTAAATCCTTCTTGTTCTTTCTCTTGAATTCTTGAACGAAGTGGTTAACTAATCTGTTGTCGAAATCTTCACCACCTAAATGGGTGTCACCAGCAGTGGCCTTAACTTCGAAGATACCATCTTCAATAGATAATAAGGAAACATCGAAAGTACCACCACCTAAATCGAAAATTAAGACATTTTCTTCATGACCTTTCTTGTCTAAACCGTAAGCAATAGCAGCGGCAGTTGGTTCGTTAATAATTCTTAAAACGTTTAAACCAGCAATGGTACCAGCATCCTTGGTAGCTTGTCTTTGAGAGTCGTTGAAGTAAGCTGGGACGGTAACGACAGCATCGTTAACTTTAGTACCTAAGTAAGATTCAGCGGTTTCCTTCATCTTACCTAAGACCATAGAAGAAATTTGTTCTGGAGTGAATTTTTTAGTTTCACCTTTGAATTCAACTTGAATTTGTGGCTTACCATCGACATCGATTAACTTGAATGGGAAATGCTTCATATCACCTTGAACTTCTGGGTCATTGAAGTTTCTACCAATTAATCTCTTAGCGTCAAAAACGGTGTTAGTTGGGTTCATAGCAGCTTGATTCTTAGCAGCATCACCAATTAATCTTTCAGTGTCAGTGAAACCAACGAAAGATGGAGTAGTTCTGTTACCTTGGTCATTAGCAATGATATCAACTCTATCATTGGAGAAATGAGCAACACATGAGTAAGTAGTACCTAAATCAATACCAACGGCTTTAGACATTGTTATTTATTTTGTTGTTTTTATAGAATAATAGTTAAACTATACTGATCTTTTACAAGAAATAAACAAGCCAAAATTGGAAAATACTGGAAAGGAATTGTCCAAACTTGAACAGAAACCTGACGTCTTATATATCGACACTACCGCTCTCTCACCCACCGCCTCTCTCGAGATCTGGAATTTTTCACTTTTTTCTAGAAAATTCGATATTCTCGAGAACCTTCCAAAGGCGTCCGCAACGAGAAACAGTAATGAGAAGCACTCGATAAGAAAAATTGTGATTGGAAACAGTGGTTGGAAACAGTCGCTGTGCACGGTTTTTCCACTATATTCCTGTTTGGGATTCTGTTACTTAATTAGGAAGTAAGCGCTCAATTTGGTTTTCCTTTCCTATTTGGGTTGTTTGTGGTTATTGATTTTCGAGTTTTTCATTTTTCTTTGGAATTTTTGTCTTCGAAATGATTTGGAAAGACAGCATAGAGAGACAGAGAGAGATAGATAGATCGAAAGTAGGTTGTTCAATTGAGCTATTTTTAAGTTAGACATTATTCGCAGTATTTTTTACAGCTCCCTGTCTTGAATTTGATTTAGTACTGTATCTGGGGTTTCTATAAAGTTATAACAACATTTTGGTAAAAGATGAATTTTCAAGAAAACAATGTATCTGTAAAGAAAGAAGAGTCTGAAAAAAATGGTATGACTGTACCATTCCCTCCAAGTGCTTACTCTAGTGATGGTATCACCAATCCACAAATGGATGATTCTGCTCATGCTTCTACAAAGGTGAAAATGGAAGGCTCCAATAATGATAACTTATCTTCTCCCTCTATAAACAACAATAATAATTATCATGAAGATAATAGTAATAATAACACTTATGCGGATAATAATGAGCAAATGGGTCAAGTATTACCAAGCCAACAAAATATCAAGATTATTAATCGTCAAATTACAAACTATGTAGGTTTCGCTAATTTACCTAAACAATGGCACAGAAAATCTATTCGTAAAGGTTTTAATTTAAATTTATTATGTGTAGGGAAACAAGGTTTAGGAAAGACTACCCTTATCAATTCTTTATTTAATGAAGATTTTAGTACAAATGCTACCCCTATAATCAACGGTAGTAATAAAAGTTTTGATGATGAAAGTAGTCATATCGAAGATGAAAAAGACACTAATGGAATTAAAATCATTTCTAACTCTAAATTGATTGAAGAAAATGGTGTTAAATTAAAATTGACTATCGTTGATACTCCCGGATTTGGTGATTCAATAGATAATACAAATGCTTGGAAACCAATCATCGATGAAGTTAATTCAAGATTCGATCAGTATCTCGATTTGGAAAATAAGATTAATAGGAAAAATTTAGATACAGATGATAATAGAATTCATGCTTGTATTTATTTTATCGAACCAACTGGTCATTTCTTAACAGATTTAGATCTAGAATTCTGTTTAAAGATCCATGAAAAAGCTAATCTAATTCCTGTCATTGCTAAATCCGATATCTTAACCGATGATGAAATTATTCAATTCAAATCAACAATTAACAAACAGTTCGCTGATAACAATATTAAATTATTCAAACCACCAACTTATAAATTAGACGATAAGGAAACTGTTGAGATGTCAAATAAATTATTTGAAAAATTACCTTATGCCGCCGTGGGTTCTAATGATTTCATAAGTAAAGGTGATGGTAATATAAGTGTAAGAGGTCGTGAATATCCATGGGGGGTCATAGAGATTGAAAATCCAAATCATTCTGATTTTTCACTCTTAAAAGATTTATTAATCAATCATTATCTAGAAGAATTACGTGAAAGAACAAGCAATGAACTATATGAAAATTATAGATCACAAAAATTAATTGGTTTAGGAATAAAACAAGATAATTCTGTCTTTAAAGAATTTGATCCAAATGCAAGACAAGAAGAAGAAAGAAAACTTCATGAAGCTAAACTAATGAAACTTGAGACTGAAATGAAGAATGTCTTCCAACAAAAAGTATCAGAAAAGGAAAAGAAATTACAAAAATCTGAAACAGAATTATTTGCAAGACATAAAGAAATGAAGGAAAAATTATCAAAACAACTAAAAGCTTTAGAAGAAAAGAAACGTCAATTAGAACTATCAATATCGTCTCAAATTGCTCAGTCTTCTCCTGTCCAAACCAAGAAGAAAGGTTTTTTAAGGTAAATAAATAATACTGACTAAATATTTTGAGAATATTTTTCTAAAGAGAAATAAAGAAAAAGAAGAACTCTAGCTTAGAACTGGTATACAACTTTTATTTGTACAAATATACTAAATACTTCATTTGATTTTAACTTACATAACCACAATGTCACAACGTAAAAAAATGGGAAGAGACAAAGTAACTTTTCTGTTCATCCATATAGAACTGGGATATATCTCAGATATTTTATTTTGAGGTAAATTATAAAATTAGAAAACAGACGCGCGACGCGTCAATAAGTGCAGTAAAACTTAAATTATAAAGATAAATTGGTTGCAACAATCGATAGGTCTGTAATTGGAAATATTTCTAATTACTAAAAGGAAAATATAAGCTCTACTTGACAAGCATATTATAAAGAAATTATTGCAATTAGCTATTACTATAAAAGATTACTATTTGGCTTAGTTTTCAGAGTACCAATCAGAAACTAACTCATAACATAATACACCTCATTCAACATGACTCAGTCGAATAATGACTATGAAAATGAGATTTATAACAATTATAAAGTTATGAAACCATATTTTGATAAGACATATAACAAACATCTAGAAATAAAAAAGGTTCAATCGAACAGATCTCAGAAGGCAAGATCTAAATTATCTAATTTATCAACTTCTCAGTTTTATGAGCTATCAACAGATGTTAAAGATGAATTACAAAGACGAGAAAATATAGAAGAATCAATATCAACTCCTACTTCTGTTACTACTTTTAGCTCTTCTATTCCACAATACCTAACTTCAAAGGATAAATTCAATGATAAAAGATTTCAGGCAAAACAAAAATTAGGCAGATTATCAGAAGATAGACTTATAGAGTTGATACATGATATAATATTTGAAGCAGAAAATAGAGGCTATCATGAAGATAAAGAAGAAGATAATCAATTATCTATTGCTATGGGTTCGACTGATACCGTCCAGAAATCAACTATTAATCCAGTTAAGGCATCCATTGACTGGTCATCTGGTGAGGAAGATGAGGATCAAGATGAGGATGATGATTTGGCAAATAAGACAAGAACTCATGAGGATGAATTAGACAGTATAGAGAATACTGAAACTCTAGATAATGAAAATTCAATAAAGATACAGAGCTTATTACAGGAGATAGAGAAATTAAAAGTTGAAAATGAACAATTAAAAAACAGTACATCAAAATCCACAAGTATAAATCATGCTATCTCTAGTCCCATTGACACCGATCTTCTAAAAGAATATTTGTCAGATTCTGGGTATATTCCATTAAAATTGGTACAAGAATTTAATACCTCGATTATTAATATTTTCTTAGTATTGGAAAATCATAATGTGCAGGATGCTACTGATAATATGGACAAAAAAGATTTTGGTACAGCTTTGTTCAAAAGATTATTTGATATTACTAGAGTAGTATCAAATATATTGACATACGCTGATATCCCGAAATTTAAAAATGAAATAAAGTTATTAAAATCATCACTAGCTCATACTATATCAACAGTTCGCTACTATTCCATATATTCCCATTTATTACCAAAAATAATACTAAACGTCGCCATCTCCGATACTGTTTTTGCATTCATTAGAGTGGTGGAATTAGCTGGAATTACTAAAAACCCAGTAAAACCTCCAACTGCTAATGCTACAACTACTATTCATGATGAAAAGCAAACTATTGATAATGGTATAAGTTCAAGTACATCAATTACTAATGATGACGATATAGTGGGTAAAAGTGAAACAAATATGGTTACAGAGGATGAGTTACCTGAAGAAGATGAAGAAGATGTATTAGCTTCGATAAAGCCACTAAAGATAAGTCAAAAGACATATTTGCCGTCTGAAAAAGACTTTTCAACTTCTACTAGAAAACCGTATCAAAATAAAGGTATACTTCATTCAAAGATTGAATCCAGACCCATTACGCCATCACCATCACCTGCAAAGGGGAACGATAAGATAAACGAAGTAAAGAAAAGAGAATCATCTTCACCTCGGATAATCATTCCAGCGTCACCAGAGACCTTAGATCAGCTATCGAAGGGAACACCAACACCAAAGAAGCCAGGAGCTTATGTATCAACATTCAATAAAGATCCAGCTGCTACTTTTACCGAGAAGATAAATAAATTTGGCTCAAACAATGCTTTTGGGTTTAAAGTTGTATCTTCTACTAAGAGAGAGAGCAAACCAATAAAACTATATGACAATTAATAAATAATAAAGTGATATAATTTATAAATAAAAAAGAGATAACTAATTAGAAATTCGATGTCTTAACGTATTTTTATTGTATTTACACGATATGCATATATATATATGTAGATATATTACATAAGAAAGGGACGTTTTTAATATTTTTTTAGGAATATAAAGAAATATTGCCCTTAAGTAATGATATATTACTAGATTCATTTAAAAGGAATTGCTCCACGTACTTTACGGCTACATCAGTACCATTAGTTAATAAAATAGCACCCACTAAAGAATTGAGTACCGTAGAAAGAATAAATGGTTCACCATTATACATCATATTCTTTGTAGGGTCCCTCATTTTCCAAAAGATCAAATTATCAATCCCGGCACGTTTGATAGAATCACCCATGAATTCTTTTTTCAAAATAGCTTTTCCTTTCTGAGTTCCTAGTTGTTCAAAATTAAACCCATTTATCTTATTGTTACCTGACATGTTTTGCTTCAAACTAAAGATGGAGGATTGAAATTTCAAGAATTGAGAACCTATTATATACAATTTTTCATTATAAGGAAATTTCCCATGTGCAAAAGATTTATGTGTACAACATTGTAAAATCAAAGAATCATTCAATTGAATGTTTAACTCCTCCAACCCTAACGCCTTTCTAATCTTATCATGATACGATTGTCTCGTTACTTTTGCATAATCGAGCCCATGTGGATTTATCATATAACTCGCGGGATTCCTCTTAATACCTGATATACGCGGTCCTGAATGGAGATACGTTATGTACCGCACTCTGAAGAGATTGGAATTGTTAACAAAACAAACTCGGTTCATTGATGCTCCTTGCAGCATTACACCTCGACAGATATACTCAATACCAACTCTGACAGTTTTCTTCACCTATACTCTTAATAGCCTTTCAATGTTTCAAATGGAAATTTGAAAAATAAGATTCAAGAAAAAAGCAATTCCAACCCTAATGTTAATATAGGTCTGAAATTTTAAAAATTGTTAGGGTTTAGGGTTTATTATTAAATCTTTTCATGTGGAAAAAAGTCCGACTTTTTTCCCTTTTTGAAATTTTGTGGCGAACGACTGATTTGATTTGATTTGATTTGGATTTAGTGCTGGATATGTGGTGAGGATGATTAGTTTCCCAGATACTTTAGTGGTTGTGCTTGTGACTGTTGTTTTAAGCGTATTTTTTATAACTGTTGGGTAGATAGGTGCAGACTGGAGATTGTTTTAAGCAAGTGCAAAATGTCTTTTTCTATTGATAAGAATGAATGGAGTATTATTGATGTCAGTAAGGGTAAACCTGTTGATGAGAATGATGTGCTTTCAAGTACGAGTGGTAGTGATGAAACTACAGATTTGAGAAATGTTTCTTGGTCTGATGGTTCTGATAACGATGACGTTGGAGAGGCACATGCTCTTGGTCATGATCATATTAAAAGCCCTTATAAACTGAGCGATACTACTATACCTCCTAAAGCTCCAACACTTACTTCAACAAGACCTTCTTGTAACTCTGACTCTACTTTAACTAATAGTAAACCAAAATTAGAAGATATTTATATTTCACGGGAGAAAGCTTCTGTTGATACAGACACAAACGCAAATTATTCAGATATCACTAGGCAAAAACCTGTATTGAAGTACCCCATCAGTGTCACAAATAGATGGCAATCTGTTTGGTATGACGATATGTTTCTTAATGAACGTACAATGGCTAGTTTTTCAGGAACAAAACAAGGAAAATTACGTTATAAATATGTTTATATGTTTATCATTGCTTCTACATGTTTAGCATTTTCAGCATTCTATTGGTATCCAACTAGAATGTTTTGGAGAAAAGATGTTACTTCATTGAAAGAAATCGAAAAGATATATGAAAGTGCTAAACTTTTCGATAAGAATAATGAGAAAAAGAATATTTTCACTTCTTGGATTCCTGCTTGGAAATACTATATTGATTTTGACCATCAATTTGCTTACCCAATCTCACAACAAGACGTTATTGGCTGGAGAAAGTATTTGACTAAAGGGAAAGTATTATGGTACACAACCAAATATAAGTGTATAAGACACTACCGTACTGTAAAAATTCCTTTTTTATCCAACGTTCAACTTGCTCATCTTAGAGAAAATCTAATTACTGATTTGAAAAAAATTTCAATGATTGTAAATCGAGAAGGTAAAGTGGTTTATGCTAATTTGCTAAAGAAAGATTTTTACATAAACATCAAGAATATTTGCGCTAAAGAGTTGAGTCAGAATTGGAAGACATCCCACCACTTAATTCTTAAATCATCTAAGTATGTTAAAAAATATACCATGGATTTGTTCACGAAACATTGATTAAGATACATCTCATGTTATCAGTTGTTGAGTAACCTGTCTCGTTTTGTCATGATTTTTTTATTTTAGTCCTCACAATTTCTATTTAACTAAGTGGTACAACATCACCACATATATCTTTTATACTGTTTTTTATATATTCTCATATGCTTCTCTTCATCTTTAGCCAATCTGTTATGTAATCACTGACACTTGTATCTCCTCTTTCGGTAATGTTACCCAGCTTGGTTAGAAACTCCCTGAGGGATAAAAATTTTTACCGCCTAAGGAAAAAAAAAATTGGACTAATCAACAGCTAAAAATATTGAAATGCAAACTCAAGTTGTAAAACTTTAATATACCTTATATATTCTTAAAATAGAGGGCATAAAAGGAAGGAGTCTTTTATTTCGTGTATCACATTTTGTATTTCTCATATTCAAAATATCATATACCCGTACTCTTTTTTTCAAAGAGCTAACAACAATTAAAGATACAAAGGAAGTTTAAGATACAATAAACAGGTACCAACATTGAATATCGTTGTATCTGATTCTTTTCCTAGTCGAATCAAAACACGACCACTTTTTATAATTATATTCCTAATTCATTTTCCAAACCATCGTCATTTTATAGCCATTTACTATGTCTAATGCGGAGGATAAAATTACTCCTATAAATAAAACAAATAGTGGCAATAGCAATAGCAATAACAATAACAATATTAGTACAACCGAAAACACGTCTACTGTTCGTCCGATTGACATCGTTGTGGCACTATATGCTTACTCTCCAAACAGTAGCAGTAGTACAAATACGAATAATAAAACAGCCGAGCAACGATTATCTTTCTTACAAGGTGAGGTCATTTATGTGCTTAATAAGAATAATAACGGTTGGTGGGATGGTCTCATTATAGATGATTCAAATCCTAGTTTGGGCAGTAAAGTATCAAGAGGCTGGTTCCCTCATACTTATGCGCGTCCTTTAGGTGACAATCAATCTAATTCTTGGAGAAATTTTTTATCATCAAATTCAAATAAAAGTTCGAGGCGTGCTAGTTACTCTCTTCCAACAAGTTCGAACGTTACAAATTATCTAAACTTACCAGTCATAACACCGCAATCTGTAAGCAAGAATAAAAGTAGGAAGAATAGCGCTATAATAAATATCAACTCAAAAAATATCGAATTGAATCCATTAGATCCGCTGCAGTCAGGTGAGAAAAATAGTAACAGCAAAAATAGCAATATTGATTCAAATGATAAAGATAATAAAAAACTTAATATTTTATCACTAGAAGAAGTCGAAATGCTTATAGGAAGCTTACATACAACAATCAACACAACTTGGTCACCAATACCGATTAATACTGAATCATCAAAAGGTGAAAAACTATTATATTATAATAAACAATTAGACGTTTACTGTTCTGAATTTCCACTACTAATGGCATCCAACTTTGACGCTTCAAATACTTCAAAATCGAGGAAACGTAATCCATCAATGACTGAATTTGCTGAGAATAGTTATAATGGAATGAAATTTCCTACAGATGATCATAAAATTGATTTGAGTACGATAAATATCACACCAAAGGATATTGCTAATGAAAATTCAGAGAATACTTCAAACTCCAAGATATTGAATACAACGAAACCGATAGATAAAGAACTCAATGCACAAAAAGAAAGCTTAAATAATTTCCCAAATGAACCTGATAAAAATGAAACAAGTGAACTGACTAAGAATACAAAAAATGAAAACGATTCAAGTAATAACAATAACAACAACAACAACAACAACAACAACAACAACAACAACAACAACAACAACAACAACAACAACAACAACAACAACAACAACAACAACAACAACAACAACAACAACAACAACAACAACAACAATAATAATAATAATAATAATAATAATAATAATAATGAATCATTGAGTTTTTACCGTCAAGCAATCATGGCTGAAGACGATTTATTCTACCATCATTCAAAGGATATCAAAACCTGGGCAGAATTACAAGAGTTAACTATTCATTTTACAAGATTAACACATAGCATGTTCTTAAAAAACAACAGACAAGGCTTTTCAAAGTTCTTTAATATAGTTTCAAATCTAATAACTTTTTACCAACTATCATG